>JAQQSW010012447.1:0-12523 GCA_028646575.1 Pseudocheirus occidentalis
CCTGAATCTGCCAAACAATCACCTGGATTCAGAAGCAGACAGCTCCCAGGTGCTTGTCCAGTCCTCAGGGCAGTCCTTGGCATACACTGAAGTTCACAGGGTTCAGCATATCTAAAACCCTTTACCACTTCTCTTGCCTGGAACTCAAGGATCAGCCAGACCATGAATAAACAAAGTTTTATCCTGGTCATGCTTCTTCAGTCTTCCAGCAGTTCAGCTGGCTCTATGACTCAGAAGGAATATCAGCCTTCTGTGTGGCCTTCACCAGATTCTAGTCTCAGGAAAATTCCAGTTCAGTTCTCAGTCAGCTTCCAGATACTGGGAAAGAAACACTCTCTCTCCCTGTCTCTGTCTCTGTCTCTGTCTCTGTCTCTCTCTCACTCTCTCTCTCTCTGTTTCTCTCTCTCCTACCTTCAATCTCCATGAATTGCTTCACGAGGAGCAAATTCTGATTCTATCTCTCTGTCTCTAAAATTCTTCTTTATATACATCACTGGCCTCCTGTCTCAGCCAACAGCCTTCTTCCCCATCAACAGGGGAGTTCATGCCTTCTCAACAATGGACAGGGTTCACACCTTCCATACTTAGCCCTAAGTTACTAGGTGCTACTTAGCCCTAGGTTACTAAGTATCTGATAAACTGATTACTATTACAATACCACCAAACTAACATGATCGTGGCTATGGGGGAGAATAGCCTAGGCATTTGCAGGACTAATGTCCTCTTGTGGCCAGGAAGGATATCTCGGCCTTTTAGGAAAGGGCTATTTCCAGCATGCTGGAATAGTTTAGCACTACCTAAACTGGAGGCTTAAGTAGATCAATGCATGATGAGCAATTCAGATACTGCACTAGGTCAATTGCCCTATTGGATAACTGATAATAGTAATTCATCTCTCCAGGGGCTTAAGGAAGCCACACACTGAAGCCATATAACAAAGGGGCCCCATGTAGGGACCAACGTCACAAATGAATGGCCTTTTTAGTTTTTATTTAGATCTGGTAAATCACCTTTTCACTCTTGATCACCAAGTCTTTGTGCCTAAACTGAGTAAATTAAGGAAACGTGTTTGTAACATTCACTGCTCATCACATAGATTCAGCTCTTGCTTTGCTTAGAACGTGCAAATATTTAATTTGAAGCAAGAGTATACATTATATCCACAAATATATGTGTGTGTATATGTGTGTGTGTGTATATGCAAAATATTTCAAAGGACCAGTTAAGTATTGCTACCATATTTGGGAACACTATAAATATTTAATTCCACAAAGTTATAAATAGTAAAGCAACTCAGCCAGGGTTCCCTGGCCTGCGTGACACCTGGCCTTGAATCTAACCAATCTAAAATTAAAAATTATTTCAAAGACAGGTAAATAGGAATAGGAATCTGGGGTGGCTACAAAAGAACCCCAGCTGAGGTTCATATAAGAGGCCATTAGCCCAGTGGAGTAAACCCCTTGAATGGCATTGTTTCAATGCCATATAAGCTTTTCAACAGTTTATGAATGGTATTCATATTCAAGAATGCCTGATTTAGAACCAGAGCTCTGGATTCAATTCATAGAGAATCTGGGTTTGAATTCTAGTTCCACCACTAAATACCTTTTCCTGGTAAAGGATGCTGAAAGCTTTTTTAGTGCATAATTGAAGGCTACCATACCCAGCTAGATAATCAATAGAAAAGTCCAGATTTTAAAAGGCTAGGTTTTGGAGAGTCTTATACAAATTGATGCTAAGTGAAAAGAGAAGAACTAGGAAAAATTTGTACACAATCACAGATACATCATATGTGTGACAACCAACCTTGATAAACTGGACTCTTTTCAGCAACACACAGTTAAAAGACAACTTTACAAGTCTCAGAATGGAAGAAGATATCTACATTCAGAGAAAGATCCAGAAAGACCAGAATTTAAATGGAGACTAAAGCAATACATGCTATCGTTCTTTTCTATGTTTAGTTTTGTTTCTTTTTTCCCATTGTTCACTCCATTAGTTACAATGCTTCTATACAACCAGACTATCGTACAATGTGAAAGAGCTTGCAGATCCTATACATGATTGTATAACACCATGGCGGGCAGGAGCAGGGAAGGAAGGGGAGAAAATCTGAAACTCAAGTGATTCTGGAACTGAATCTTGTAAACTAAAAGTAAACAAACAAGCCAATAAAAAAAATAAATTTAAAAAAGAAGGCTAGGTTTAAGTCACTTTCTTCGATTTCTTTTGTCCTAGTGTCAATATCTGACCTTTGGCTCCAGAAGAATCAGAATTAGAAAATTTCTTTTCTCTCCCATAAAATCTCAAACAATCTATGTCCCTAAAAACCCATTTCTAGGAACTTACCCAAAACTTCCTCCAGTCAGACAGAGCAGTAGACCTGGAGTCAGGAAAACTGGTATTGAAAAACAACCTCTAACACTTACTAGCTGTATGACCCTGGGCAAGTCACTTAACCCCTGTCTGCCTCAATTTCTTCATCTGTAAAAAGAGGATAATAAGAGCACCTACCTAATAGGGTTGTTGTGAAGAATAAATGAGATAAAATTTGTAAAGCACTTAGCACAATCCCTGGCACACAGTAGGCTATTAATAAATGCATATTTCCTTCCTTCTACCCTTTCAAAACCTCATAGGCACTGTGCATTATCTGGGGCAATAAAGCCTGATTGATGTTCTAGGTGAAAACTGCAAATACATTAGTCTTTGCCCCCATTCCACTACAATGGCAAACAAAGTAGTATTTTGTTTGTTTTAGCTATTCAAGGGCTTTTGAGCCTTACCTTTGATTGTGCCAAGAGTCTTTTTTAGAAACAGTATACATTGTGTTGCCCTTAATAGGCCTAAGGGAATTTGAAGACCTTCCTTGCCCTTAATAGGTCTAATCACATGTAGCACATGGTGGGAGGAACTTGCCAAAAAAGTGGAACAGGAAGGAGCAGAGGACAGAAAAGCTCGAGAAGAGCTGGGAGTGAGCAGAATTGAGAGAATGCTTTTGGTTTTAGCTAAGTGTTGATCTGTGTTATTTTTTTTTATTTTTCTTTATTTTTCTTTATTTTTTTTTGGAGGGCAGTTCAGATTTAGTGACTTGCCCAAGGTCACAGGGCTAGTTTTTGTCGTAAGTGTCTGAGGCTGGATTTGAACTCAGTTCCTCCTGACTCCACAGCCTATTCCTGCGCCACCTAGCTGCCCTGATCTGTGTTACTTTATGAAAACTGAGAGAAAGTATGTTTGTGATTTCACTTCTCTGTTGATCTGTTACTTTGTCAAGCAGAAGCACTCTGTTAACCTGTGTGTTTTGTCAGACAGAAGCACTTTGTTCATTTGTGTTTGATTTCTTAGACATAAAGTGAATTGAGATAATAGTGCTGGTACTGTATGTAAATATTGTTGTAGCTCTGTTAAGATTAATGTGTGTAAATATTGTTGTAGCTGTTAAGCTTTGTCTTCCTAGAAAAAGAAACTGTAAAGGGCTTGGAGTGGAGCAGTTCTTGTGAGCTGAGATATGGAACAGGAACAGAGAGCTGCCTATGTGTGAATCCAGGCAAGTGCTGGGAGCAGTCAGACCATGGAAGAGGAGCCATGGGGTTTGGAAGTCAGCCTTAAGATGAAAGAAGACTTTGCTTGGATACTCTGTATTAACTGATGAGATTTTTAACTTACTGTGACCTAAGAGTAAATGGTGTTAGTACTTTCTGTTACTCCTTAAGGATGACTGGAAGCCAGTCTGGAGTCAAGATGAAAGAGGACTTTACTTGGATGCTATATTGACTGAGGAGATTGTGCCTTACTGTGACTTAGGGGTAGATGGTGTTCATATTTTCTGCTACCCCTTAAAGATTACTGTAAGATATACTGAATTATATGTTTTGTTTAAGACTATATGACCACCTTAGTAATAAGTTCTCATGTTATATTGTTGTGAATGTTATGCTTTAGTTTATTGCTGAATAAATAGATAGTTCATTATACTATGCAATTAGACCCTTAAAATTATTCACAGCAGCAGTCCTCAGGAGAGCTGCCTTGATTGACTTTACATCCACATTCCAGTCTTTTTTCTTATCTGCCAACAACGAAATCTTTTGTTTTGGGATAGCATTCTGGTAAGCACAAAACCCTCTTGTGTCTGTACACATGTAGTATAAACCACATATACAATATATAGGTACATATGCATTTTTTAAAGTCACTAATAAATGCTTTGGAAATTTGAAGATGAAAAATGAACAAAAAAGTTAAGAAAATGGCGTATGAGGGTGGAATTTAGATTTCTGAACCATAACTTGAAGTATAAGAATTATTAGCCTATAGCCACACTAAACAAGAGGCTTGGGAATTATAGTTCTAACCAAAAGGAATTTGAGCTTAAAAGGAAGACAGAGAGAGAAAAATCCATGGGTATACCCACTAAGCTAAATGCCATTGAGTATGACTAGTATTTATATCCTTGCTCCCCACCCCCAGTAGAGTTGTCAAGAAATTTACAGACAATCTAGGAAAGAAGTCAGCAATAAAACCCACAGTCTTTGATGTCTGTATACAGTATATAAAATATGTATAACAATCAAGATGAATTAGAGTCCCTAATTCATAGATATCAAAATTATACTTTATGGATACCACTAAGATTTGGTGGTATGGAATCCATGACTGGAAGATGGTTTTGGAAGTATATGTCTTATTCAAAATGAAGGTGGTAGGTAAAGTGGAGCAGAGGAAACATGAGTTTATGTTGAAAAGAAGAAGATCTATGAGGAAATGAAGGAAATAGAGCGAGCATGGAGGAGAGCATTTGGGTGAAGATCAGTAGAGGCAGAGACAAAATAAAAAGAAGTATGATCATTTGTGCATAATCCAGACCATTCGAACAGAAAAGAAATAATTAAGTTCAAGAATCATATTAAAAAATCTGTCAGAAAGTCATGATAGTAGTGATCAGGAGCTTCAATTATCCAACTTATAAGGCAGGTTTTTCTGCTAAAAGCAAAGCAGCTAATAATTTTCTTTCTACTTGCTTTAAGGATAATTCCATACTTTAAAAGATGAAGTAAACAATGAAGATAATTTCTATTTTGAACTTGATTCTCATCAACAAAGAGAACTTATTGTTGGGGTAAAAAATGATGTAAACATTGTGGGGGGGAAGAACTATAATATTATAGAATTTATAAGGGAAAAGGAAGAGAAAGGTTTAGTCTAACATGCAATCTAAATTGGGAAGCAAAGATATGGCATACCAAATGTTATTGTTAGTCCTTCACTTTTAAAGAGAACCAAGGACATCACAGGTGATTTCTTGACTTGAACGTGAATTGGATTCAAGTGAGGTAGAAATGTACAAAATAGTCAACCTCACTTTCTCTTCCTGAAATCCAATGGCAGAACAAAAGTTAAGATGGCTGGGGATGGCCTGGGATGCAGTGCATGATCTTAGCATCTTTAATACCTGATCAAGCTCTATGCACTCCACTGTACCTAACAGAGAGTAAGCTTCTTCTCTGGGTAGAAATTAAAATCACAGATTTCTTTTATAGATGACGTATTATTGTTCTATCTGTGAAGAAATTTTGACATGGTGGAGCCAAGATTTTAGAGAACCATTCTGCTGGGGAAGTGAATGGGACACACCTGAGCAAATCTTCAGAGCAACTGGTATAGTGTGTAGAGCTGGTAACCTCAAAACAATTTATTCATATAGAGCTTCAAGGTTTAGTGTAAGTATTATTACCCTAATTTTATAGATGAAAACACCGAAGATCAGAAAAGAGAAGTAATTTGCCCAAGGTCACACAACTAGTAAATGGCAGACAGATCTCTCATCTCTTTACATTAATGCCCCATATTGTAGCATGAACACAGAATCCTGGTCTTACGGAAGAAGTCTGACAGTTCCTTCAGAATGGTATGAGCCCCTATCAGGATTAAGATGCACACAAGTGAATATGCCTATAGCTGAACACGCTGAGGTGTTATCCAAGGAGTAACTGACTCTGTCAACTAATAAATATTTCAGCCCCTCGAGTTGCTTGGGTTGAAAAAAAAAACAACTTTCATTCTGGAAAACCTTATGTTTGAGAGCCTTTTGATATTCATCTATAGTCCCTAGATCACATTATCCAAAGCTGGTTTTCCGAGCTTTTTCAGCTCAACAGAACTTAAGGTAGCTTTTGCTCTCCTGGGATAACTTTGGATAACGCAAAATCATCATGATCTCTGAGGTACTGAAGTAAGATATATATACACACACATACACACACACACATACATACACACATGTGTGTATATACATATATACATGTGTGTATACCTATATACATGTATGTGTGTATGTATGTATACACACAAGTAAATGTAAAAATAATAGCTAGCATTCACATCATGCTTTAAGTTTCACAAAGCATCATTTGATCCTCACAACAAACCTGGGAGCTAGGTACTATTATTTTTTTTTCCATTTTACAGATGAGGAAACTGAAACAGAGAGAGGTTAAGCCAGGGATGGAGAACCCGCAGCCTCGAGGACACATGTGGCACTCTAGGTCCTCAACTGCAACCCTTTGACTGAATCCAAACTTCATAGAACAAATCCCCTCAATAAGAGGATTTGTTCATAAAACTTAGGCTCAGTCAAAAGGCTGCAGGTTCATCACCCTGATTAAACTATTTCACCAGGATTACAACTAAGGAGAGTCTGAGAAGGGATTTTAACTCAGATGCCAAGCACTTTTAGCCACTGAGATGAGAGTACAAGAAGAGTTCAGGATGATATGAGATCAAATAAAGATGTCACTTCCATCTGTACACTTTAAAAAAAGATGCTGGTATTGGAACTGGGTGTCAGTTCCAGTTATCTATTTGCACCTCTGATTTCCTCTATTGAACAGTAATTCAATTCAACAAACATTTATTAAGTAGCTGTTTGGGGCAAATCCTTGTTCAAGATGCTAGAGAGTCAAGGACAAATGACCCTGCTCTCAAGGTGTTCACATTCTACTGGAGAAACAACAGATAAGAAAATACAAACAGATAAGAAAACACATAAGTAACATAAAAAAAATACAAAATCTATACAAAGGAAATTGAAAGTAATTTTGAGGCAGGAGAGCAGCGCTGATTGGAGATAGAGGACAAGATAGAATGAAGAGGTGAAGATGACTGAGATCACAAATCCAGATGACTAGGAAGAATTATGGTACTCTCAAAAGAAATATGGAAGTTAGGCAAGGAGGCAGATTTAGGGTAAACGAGAATGAATTCTGGCTTGAACATAATTGATTTTGGTATGGCAATGAGACATCTAGGTAGAGATATCCAATAGGCTGGTATAAATGTGGGAGTATAGCTTAGAAGACAGACTAAAGCTATATATGTAGGTTTATCTCTCATCTACTTAAAGATGATATAGGTTCCACTGAAACTGATGAGATCCTTAGGAAAGGGAAAAAAAGCAGAGGTAACAAAACTGAACCCAGGAAGAAGTCCAGGGGACAGAAAGGATGGACGGATGATTCAATAATCTAGGGATTGGTCAAACAGAAGAATCAAGGGACAACAACGTAAAAAAACGTTTAAAAACAAAAAGCACAAGAGACCATATCCGGGAGGAGAGGCGGTCCACAATCTCAAATGTTACCGAGGTCAAAAAGAATAAAGATGAGGGGGGAAAACACCTTTGGATCCTTGGTAACCTTGGAGTCATTTCAGTTTCAGTTGAGTGACAGGGTTAGAAGCCAGATTAGGAGGAACTAAGAGTGAGCAAGCAAAGAGGAGTTAGACACAAATAGTATGGAAAGTTTCCCTTCTACGTTTTTTTTTTATCGTGAAAGGGAAAAGAGATATAAGAAGACTGCTAGGCAATATTATGGCCGGAGTGTTGGATTTGTAGTCGGGGAGGCTCGAGTTCACATCCAGAGTCAGACCTTCACTACCTGAGTGACCCGAGGGAAGTTATTTAACCTATCTTAGCCTGTTTCGTCACCTGTAAAAAGGACAGGATGAATTGTGCTACCCGACAAGATTGTTGTGGATCGAATGAGCTAATACATGTGAAGCACTTCGAATTCCCTAAAGTGCTTTACAAAAGACTTAGCAATTATCATCATTAGCTGAGGATATGGCAGGGCAACGCTTTTTTAGGGGTACAGGAAAAGCTGGGCACGTCTGCAGATGGCAGAGAGCCTGGAGACCAAGGGAGCGACCTTAGCCAGGTGGCTTTCCCTCGATTCCTAGTCAGAGCTCCGCGCTCCCGACACTGCAGAAAACGAGTGTTGAATTAAAGAAGTGGCTCTTGGTATTCGGGGTCACTAAGAGGCAAGGGAAGAGGGCAGGGTCCTGGGGAGGGACGACCGCACAGGCGAAAGGAAGAGGCACAAGCTTCTAGTTCCCAAGAACTGGGAGTCCTTGCAGTCACTCCTGGAAAGTCATGAGGCTTTCGCGTCGGAGAAAGAACCGTACGGTCCTCCAAAAGGCCTAGAGCGCCTGGGGATGGAGACGGGGGCCCGGATTAGGCTGCGCACGAAAGAGGGTTTCCGGTACTTGGCTGGGACCAAGGTCTGAGAGGCTGAGACGCGTCCGCCGCCGCCAGAGGCCCCGGGGTACTCCCCGGTCAGGGTGAGTTTGGGTCCCAGTTGGTTTCAAATCCTGTTCATCCAGCCAGTCCCCGGTCCCAGGGAGCTGGAGTTACATGTGTGCGCGCGTGTGCGTGCAGTCGGGCGTGTCCGTTGAGAGGATGGGTCGCATTGAGCACAGAACTTGCTATCTCTCCCACTCAAACTCATCTGTTTCATGTCTTCTGAACTCAATGTCTTCTGAACTCTGTCTCTGTCTCTCTCTCTCTGTCTCTCTCTAATCCCTTGTCTTATATTGGCGGTTTATATCTTCTGCTGTCTCACACTCACACAGCTGTCCCCTCCATCCTTATATTGGCGGTTTATATCTTCTGCTGTCTCACACTCACACAGCTGTCCCCTCCATCCTTATATTGGCGGTTTATATCTTCTGCTGTCTCACACTCACACAGCTGTCCCCTCCATCCAGGCCTTCCTCACCCACCTTGCTGCAGGAGCCTCCGGCTGGGTCTCCCCATCTCGAGCCCTCCCCTTGGCTGTCCTTCGTGCAGCTGACCAACGGACATTGCTCAGTGACTAGTCTGAGCCACATCGCTGGCCTGCACTGCAAGCTACACGGACTCCCCACTGTCCTGCTGGGACCAAATACAAACTCCTCTGGAGCTGAAATCGCCTCTTGTTTGGGCCCCTACTTACTATTCCAGGACATTTAGACATTACTTCCCTTAAAGCATTATAAGTGCCTGTCAAATTCTACTCCTTGTTCTCACCCGTGCAATTTCATCCCAGTCTCCAGTCTTTTGCACGTATTGTACTCCTGTTTCTTGAATGCTTTCTTTTCTCACTTCTTTATCTTAATTTCCTCTGTCTGAGGCTCACATCCTGGTCCAACTCTAAAGGGAGGCTTTTCTTGATCCACCCACTTGTTACTGAGCTAGATGTTCTGTAAAGACTTCCCAGAAATGGAGTCCTGGCTTCTCTTGGAAGAAGCACAGAACTTGGGATCTTTCTCTCTCTCTCTCTCTCTCTGCTTCTTACTTTCTGCCTTTAAAAATTTCTCTGTAAAACCCATTTTTTCACTGTGGGAACTTCCTGGTTCTTCACCCTGTCTGTCAGTTGTCTCCCAGGCAACAGGCACAGGGCTGAGACTACAAGATGACAGGTAAGGAGAACAGGACTCAGGGAAACTCCTAGGCAATGAGAACATGATAACTCCAAGACAACTTGGACTGAAATTCCCCTGAGACTAGACAGTGAGAACAGGGGCAGCTAGTTCTTCCTCTCTAACCAGCGGGAGAGGATAGTCCCAAATGTGAATTCATCTCAGCCAATGAGAGAAAGGAATAATGGCTAGTGAACAGGGTAGAGAAGCCTGTTCTTTGTCTCTTTATCCTGGGCACCAAACTGCTGGCCACATCTCCCCACCAATAGGGATAAGAAATAGCCCTGCCAGCCATCAAGTCCTGCCCCCCTCAGCAATAGGAGGCAAGACTGCCCAAGTCCTTCCCTACTCGGGCCTCTGCACTATCCTGACTTTTAGATTGTGAGCCTTCCTCTTCTCCAATGGGAACAGAAAGAGGGGAGGGACAGAGAGAAACCTGATCCTACCAAGTTAGACCTTAAAACCCCAGCTACACCATGTGAGGTACCTCCTTCCTTTGAATTTCCTTGGTGAAGGACTCCCTGGGGAAAAGAGAAAATTAAACCTCCCTCTTCATCACATGCCTGCCTCTGATTTGATGTTTTTGGGTAAGTGGTTTGTCTGACCCATGCAGTTTGGGGGCTCGTCTGGGATCCCACTTCCCTGGGAGCAGCCACTCCCCGCTTCAGTCCTGAGGCAGGCATGCCCCTTGGGGATTTCCCTGGTGGCTTCTGGACTTGGCGGGGAGCTGAGGCTTCTGGGTTGGGAAGATCCTGAAGAGAGGGAGACTTGGATGAACAGGGACTTAAAAACCTAAATTTGGAGAGAGACTTCAATTAAGTTAAAGTGGAACCAAAACCGCCAGACTGCTGATGGGGAGAGAGAAAGGGAAACGGAGAAAGAAAAAGTAAGAGAAAGAGAGGAAAGTCATGCGAATTATAGGCATATAACCAGAAGATAAGAATACTCTTATGGATTTTCTTTTTGAGTTGTTAATTTGATAGGAAAGTGCAGGTTGACTCAGAGATAAGGAAGCCATCTGATAATCTTCATGGGTGACTAAAAGAAGGGGATGGGGAGACTGGTAATAACCCCCATCCAAAACAGATATGGTACAAGAACAGTCTAAGCCCAGGATTTTGGAAAGAAGACCAAGTTTACCAGTAGACAGTCCTTTGGGAAGCAGACTACAAGATTGGGATGAGCTGCCAAAGTATAGAGGGAAAGAGAAGATGAAAATGATAAAATACTGCAGTTTCATTTGCGGTGGAATGAACATTAGAGGAGGTATAGTTTGGCCAAAGTATGGATCCTTTGAGGATTGGGTGTGCCAGAAGTTGAATTTGTATGTAAATGTTAAGCAGCCATTCAATCCATAGGAGGGTTCTTATGCCTCTGGATGCCTGAGGTACAACAAGTGCTAGTGAAGGAAGAGCAGGAGCAAGAAGGTGAAGAGCAGAAACCTCGCCCATGGGATCCCCTCCTATTCCTTCCTCCTCCTTATGCTCCTCTACCTCCAGAACCAGTGGTAGACGTGGCTGCAGCAGCTTCCCCTGGAACTGTACCTCAGCCCTCTGTCCCTCCTGGAGAGGATGAGGATTTAATTATCTTAGAAGAGTCTCCACATGGCTCACTCGGGAGGGAACCAAGGCAGCCTAGGAGAAAGGTCCTCTGCCCTTTCTGGGGAAGACAAGGACTCAGTCACTCTGAAAATGTCTCTTTATGTTTCTCTCAGGAGGGAGCTAGAGGAGCTTAGGAGAAGGGTAGAACAGTCCTCTGCCCATGTTAGGGAAGCTTATGTCCATCACTCTGAAAGAGCCACCACATGGTTCTCTCAGGAGGGAGCTAGAGAAGCTTAGGAAAAAAAGTAGAGCAGTCTTCTGTTCCTCCTCTGGAGAAGAAAAAGGAGTCAATTACCTTGAAAGAACCACCCTGTGGCTCTCTCAGGAAGAGACTGGGGCAGTCTAAAAGGAAGGTGAAGCAAGTCTTCTATCTCCGCTGGGGAGGATAAAGACTCAGTCTCCCTGAAGGAGTCTTCCCATGACTCCTTCAAGGAGGAGTTCAAGAAGCTTAGGAGGGAATTAAAACAACTTTTGAGGGATCAAGATCTTCCCCTTGGGCCAAAACAACTGACAGGAATGTTCTCTTTATGGGAAGTTCCTCTGGCCCAAGGGGGACTGGGGTTTGTAAATGCACCTCTTGGGGCTTCTGAGATTAGGAACTTTAAGAAGGAGATGAAAGCACCTATGGAAGATCCTGGGGGATTATCTGAGCAGATAGACCAGTTTTTAGCACCCAGTATTTATTCTTGGAGTGAGCTTATGTCCATCCTAAATGCCCTATTCTCTCAGAAAGAAAGAGATATGATTAGGAGGGCAGCTGTGGCAGAGTGGGAAAGGAGACATCCTCCTGCTGCAGAAACACCCCCTGCAGATAAAAACTACTCCAATCTGGATCCCAGATGGGGTCATAATAATGAAGCTCATAGGGTCCATATGCAGGATCAGAAGGAATTAGTAATTACAGGAATTAAAAATGCAGTCCCTGAAACCCCAAAATATGAAAGGGTTTTTGAAGTAGACCAAAAGGAGGATGAAACACCCTCAGAGTACTTAGATTAAAAGAAAGCATGGGGAAGTACTCAGGTTTAGATATAAAGGATCCCACTACAGAGGGGGGGGATATTGAGGTTACATTTTGTCACCCATGCCTGGCCAGATATAAGTAAAAAAAAGATACAGAAGATAGACAGATGGCACAATAAGAACCTAACAGATTAATTAGAAGAAGCTAATAAAGTTTATGTGAG
>JAQQSW010012448.1:0-12523 GCA_028646575.1 Pseudocheirus occidentalis
GAGAGAGAGAGAGAGAGAGAGAGAGAGAGAGAGAGAGAGAGAGAGAGAGAGAATGCAAGGAACCACTGTTGGTCTCCATCTTTCTCTACCCCAGCCCAAAGTCAATCACTTGTTAAGCTCTTTATCCTAGGACCATGTCCAGAGGCACAAACAAACAGGGTGTTGCAATCAAGACTTGCAAATTAACTCAGTACTTTCTTTAGATATTCATGAAACCAATGAGAGCATGCACACAACAAGATTATACTCTCCTTGCATATCTGCCTAATGACCTTTGTAGACCTGGGGAGCTAACGTGGCCCCTGAAAGTCTTGGCCTATAACAACTGGGGGAAAGTGTGACTTCTACAACTTAATTGCACAGGCTTGTTACAAACTGATGTTACTGACAAAAGCATCCCAGACCCCGTCATTCCCCGCCCCCAAACAGATAGGACCCAAATTCATTTGGGGACAAGGGACAAAGATCTCAGCTTCCCAAACTGCTTCATGCTGAGAAAGGTTGTAGAGCTGTCCCTGCCTCACAGGGAGCTGGACGAGGACCTGGATGAGTAACTGAAAAAGGAACTGGACAAAGAGCTCAGAGCTGCCTGTCTGTGAATCCAGGTAACAGTTGAGTAGATTCAGGCAGGAGCTGGGACCATGGAAAAGGAGCCATGGAACCTGGGAGTCAGCCTTGAGCCAAGATGAAGAGACTTCTCCTAGGGTATTTAGTGCTGACTGAGAAGATCTTGATTTACTATGGCCTAGGGATGGGAGAACTTTGTACTTCTTACCTTCTACCCCTTAAGGATGTTTGAGTTAAGGACGATTGGTAACTAATCTCCAATTAAGAAAGAAGACTCTTTGACTGAGAGATTAAGACAATAGGACCTAGGGATGGGAAAACTTTGGCCTTTGTACTTTGTACTTTGTGTCCCTTAAGGAAGATTGCTGCTTTAGGATGGTTGAGTTAAAAACTTACTGCATGATATCTTTAGTTTAAAACTATGTGGCCACCTTAGTGATAAATTGCTATATCATTGTGAATACTGCACTTAGGTTTCTGTGAATGTTTTGCCTTAGTTTATTCTTGAATAAATAGAGAGTTCACTATACTATGCGATCAGAACCTTAAAACTATTCACAGCAGCAGTCCTCTGGAGAGTTGCTCATGCTTGGCTTTATACCAATTTTGTGATGATATCTGAAGTCGCTCCTAACCCCTCCCTTGATGTCTCTATGGTGTTAAAGGTGATATGAGACTCTACCTCCACTTTCTAGGGGCATAGTATTGGGAAAGCCCCAGAATATACAGTTGGTAGGTTTACAAAGCATTTTTCTAACAATGATCCCATGAGGTAGGTAGTATGTTATCCCCATTTTAAAGAGGAGGAAATGGAGGCTCTGCAAGGTAATGTGACTTGTCCAGGGTCACATGGTTGGTACATGCCAGAGGTGAGACTGCCAGGTTTTCTCTCTTAAAGACCAATGTTATCAGATTTGGCTGCAATTGAGAGCCTGACTC
Organism: Pseudocheirus occidentalis; assembly: GCA_028646575.1. NCBI lineage: Eukaryota > Metazoa > Chordata > Mammalia > Diprotodontia > Pseudocheiridae > Pseudocheirus > Pseudocheirus occidentalis. The sequence goes on from JAQQSW010012448.1 coordinate 1,507, forward strand.
TGCAGCATCCCTTCCTCATATAGTCATCCCTATTTCTTCTAGTCAGTCAGTCAATATATTTTTATTAAACATCTACTATGTTCCAGGGAGCACTTGGGATATAAAGAAAGGTAAAAGGCAGTCCCTGCCCTTACAGTCTAATGGAGCAGCTAATATAGAAAGAACTGTGAACAAATAAACTATAGATGGGATAAATTGGAGGTAAGAGAATGAAGGCACTAGCATCACTGGGGATGAGAAAAGGCTTCTGATTGAAGGCGGTAGTTTAGCTTGTGCCTGGAGAAAGCCATGGAAGCTGGAAAACAGGAAGGAGAGTGTTCCAGGCCTTGGAGACAACCAGAGAAAAGGCCTGGAGCCAGAGATGGAGTACCTTTTGTGAAAGAGCCAGCAGGCCAGGTCACTGGACTGAAGAGTACATGGTGAGGAATAAGGTATAAGGAGACTGGTAAGGGTGGAGGAGACAGGTTAGGAAAGGCTTTGAATGTCAAGCATAAGACTTTATATCTGAGCCTGGAGGTAATGAGGAGCCACCAGAGTTTATTGAAAGGGGTGGGAGGTGGGGACATGTCCAGAGCTGTACTGGCAGCTGAATGGAGAATGGGGTGGATTAGTTTGGATCACCAGTGGCTAGAAATGGATACAAGCTGATCACTTAAAGTGAGGGCCCAGGGAGCACATGAAGTAAAATTCTGGAGCATAAGGAAGCACGGCAGGGAGGCCAAGTGGGAGTTGATTGCATTTTAAGTCAATAATCCAGGCTGAAATGATTCTGCTTGTGGAAGTGCACATCAATCAGAAAAATTCTCCAGCAATGAGATATTACAACTGGGGAAAGGGGCTTTGAGGATAGAGAGCTCTAAATTGTTCTTGAGACTCAAGAATAACAGTGTATTCTTGGGAAGCAATGAGTAAATGTATTCCTTGGTTCCTGAATTCAGTTCTGTTAAGAGGAAATTGTTCCAACAAGCAGCCCAAGCTCAAGAATTCCTCCTTTTCCTACTGATGGGTGATGTGGTTTGGTACCAGTCCAGTTCATCCTCTCACTTTTTGGATGTTGAAGCTTTCACAAACAACACAAATGCGTCATTAGATACTCAGCAACTCAAACCTCTTTACTGTCACCTTTCTGAGGCATAATTACTGTGATGTTAATTAATTTTATATCTCTATTCTGCAATACACACTTTTCTAAATTATACCCTTGATTACATATATGCACTTTCTCCTGAAATTTTGTAAGCCTGCTGAACTCAAGCTGAAGCACAGTTGTATTTGCTTGAGAAGATTATTCCCTTGGGAAGATGATGGGAGAAAGAAGCTATTATTGTTCCAAGATATTAAGAAACTGTGAGTTGCCAGTCAAGTTGACATAGAATCTGAGCTATGCTCATCGATTGCAGGGAAATTTTGGTCTGGGATTTTCAAATTCACTTTTTCCCCAGCCTACCTCATTCTCTGGAGTCTAGGCCAAATTTCCAGATGGCACCTCCAGCCCAGAGGGAGGATCCCCTTGTCTAGCTTTTTGTAGACTACTGATTGTAGTGAAAAATTCTCAACTGTATTGGGTCCATGTCCAGGGTTCAGTCCCTTTCTTGGTCTACCCCATATCCCTGCAGTCTGTGCAGAGAAAATGAATCTGAAAACCAGGTGCTGAGAGGGAGCTAGGTAGTGCCCACTGCCACAGGGAAACCAGGCAAATTGAAAAAAAAAGGTATTGCCCAATGGATGGATTTGTTTCACACGTTTGATTCCTTTCAATATGTATTCATTGAATCAGTGTGTCATATGGGGTTGGAAAGCCCTGTGTTCACATACTGCCTCTACCACTTTATTTCTCTGTCTTAGATTCCTCATCTGTAAAAATGGAAGGTGGTGGCAGTGTCAACTGTGTGACCCTGGACAAGTCATGTTACCCTACAGAGCCTCCATTTCTGCCTCTTTAAAATGGGGATGATATACTAGTTTTCTAGGAAAACTTTAAAATGGGGATGACATTCTACCTCACAGAATCATTGTTAGTAAAATTCATTGTAAAGCTTCCAAGTGTGCATTCTGGGGTCTCCAAATGCTATGCCCCTAGAAAGTGGAGGTAGAGTCTCAAATCACCTTGAAAATCACAGAGAAAGCCAGGGAGGGTTAGAAGGGACTTCAGAGATCATCACACAATTGGAGACTGGGGGGGGGGTGTGGAACTCAGCATCCATCTTGTCCTTTTCCCCCATTTATAAATCTGCCAGATCCCTGGAAAACCATCTAGTGGGCAAAGTCATCAGTCCCGGGAAAAACTAAAAATTGCTTTGGGTTATGGAGTTCCTAAACAATGAACTAAGATTACTGAGAAACTGCAAGGTTACATACAATCTAGAAATGATTTCTATTTGTCTTTATACCAGGATAAATTTAAATTTGACAAAAAGTGAAAGATGTTAAGTGAAATCTCTTATACATGTAAGTTATAGTGAACTTTTATTGCTTTATTGCAATTCAAGAAAAGCACAAGTAATTGTATCTGGCTCTAAGCTGTGATTGGTGAGACCTGTTATTTATTTGAGGTAAAGGACCTGGGGACTGCACTGATTTTATTTTGAATTTGAATTTAGATATAGTTGTCTGCATTAAATCAGTATCTGAGAGATATGCCACAAGCTGCTCAGAGGGAATGTGATCCTGCTACTGGTGGACGTTTGATTCTGGGAAAAGCTGAGAGGATAATTTTAACCTCAATCCAAGATGCGACCCTCCTGGCTCAGTTTCCCCCTTGTCTTCCTTTGAAATGGAATATTTTTCACCTGGCTATTCCTGATTCTGGCTAGGAGGTGAAATTGATAACTGTGACTGTTCTCTGAATTCAAGCAGAGCTAAGGGTGTTTTATCCTATCATATCTGGTAGTCTTCTGCTTTTTCCTTTTATAGCAAGTTTCTATAACCAGAGCAAGTGGTCAGTAAAAAAAAATATGAGCACAATGCAAGTATGTGAAATCTTTCTGATTTCAATCTGAATGTATAGTCCTTCCATATCCCAACCAATGGGCTAAATTGTTACTCCAGTTTGTCATCCACTTGTCTACATACTCATGTGAAAGATTAAATCCCCAGAATAGAATATTCTTTCTGAATGATATGGGAATAATTGGACAAAGGGGAAAGAAATTTGCAAAACAAAGGTACAAACACAATGTAAATCATTATCCTGTAGACTAAGGCTGGGATCCATGTGAACTACTATAATAAAAGTTATATTCCTTTCTATGTCCTAAGCTAGTTAGTGAATGGGTATTTGGTCCAGTTACATGCCTATTAGGATTTCAGATAATCCTTTGTGTCCAAAGTATATAGCTTCATGGGACTCTTGGTTTCTTTCTCCTTATATTTGGGCTCTGAAATTGCCTGTCACATTTGTGTCTTCTAGACTGCATGCCATTCACTTACAGTGGGTAGCCCATACTCACCCATCATCCCCTGAATGTAGCCTATGCTTGGTTTCAGTCAATGTCCTTGGGAGCCATTGTGGTAGAGTCAAATCGATGCCCCTTGCTAGTCTGAAGAAGCTATAGAAGCAGAGACCTTCATCCTTTTTCCCAAATGAATTTGGGCCCCAGCTCTTTGAGGGGGGGATGATGGGATCTTAATAAAGCTGCCCCCAGCCCCAATATTCTAATTTCTTTCTGGACCCCACTGAACAGCAGACATGCCCTGATTTAACTACACAATCTGGCTTTAATCACACCACTGTCCCCAGATCCAGTTGACTTATCTGAAGAGGTGTGTTCTTGGACTCAACCACAACCACATCATCCATTTAGCTCAAGACAGGATCACAATGCCTAACTATCCATTTTGACCAAACAGGACCATAACAGCTAGCCAATTAAAGGGCAGCATGACCAGGATGTTTGACCACTGAACTGTAGAAGAAATCCTTCCCCATTACCTAATCCCTTAATAAATTCCTCCTGCCTTTTTAACATTGATAATTTCTGTTATGCAGTCAGTATCAATACACTATAAATTTGTCTGGGTTGTCTTATTAAGTTGCTGGTTCCTTATGGAACCTAGCCTGCTTCTGACAGGTATCTATCCTCAATAAATGCCTGTTGTTGGGTTAGAGGTGATATGACTGAATTCTTTGAGATGGCGGTGCCACAACACACCAGAACCCATCTGCCAGGGTCGCTGCAAAGGTCAAATGGGCCAAAACATGCACAGTCTTTTGTAAGCTGTAGGGTGTTGCAGAAATGTCAGTTGCTATTACTGACCATGAGCCTTGTGGTACAATTGTTCAATGCTTTAAAAGAAAGACATTTACTTTTTCCTCATGGAGCAAACTACCAAGGAGAAAACAATCAGAGTGACTAATTGAGTCCCTGGGTATTGGGCATACAAAACTGCAGTCAAAGCAGGAGGGTTACATTCTAGTGGGGGAAGCCATATTGGCTAGACAGGTACATGCAAGATAGTTTGAGGGGGGAGGAACAGAAAACAGGTGAGAATGATGATGAGTGACTGACATTCACACAACTGAAGGCTGGAATATCACTTTTCATGTCTTGTCTATTCTGATGCTGACAACAACCTTGGAACATGAGCATTACCCTACCGGCACTGTCCATTTTACCAATGAGAGAGCCCATGGAGGTGAAGTTATTTGTTCAGGAACCCATTCCTAACATTTAAAGACAGAAGGTGAAAGCAGGATACCTTGATTCTAGATTCAGATATTTCTCTACAATTCCATGTTGCTTATCAAGTAAAGTGGAAAGAACAGCAGAGGAGAGCTGGGGTCTAGTGCTGTTTCTGTCATAGGCAAACAGCCCTTTTTCTCTGGGCCAGGCTTTCTTCATATGTTAAACTGGACAGCATCCACTGTTAGAAAGAAACTAGGCAAGAGAAACCCAATTTTTTGGTCAAGATTCACTTTTGATGCAAATGTCATTGATCTTCACAAATATGATTTTGGTGCTTTCTCTCTACTAGACATTGGGGAAGAAAAGGTCAAGGAGGAAGGATAGTGGCCTCTTAGTACTTACGCAACAACAAATAGGTGGAAAAGAAGAGCTACTTGTTGGGCAAAGAGAGTTAGGCCCTCCTGCCATTGGTCCTCACCATCCAATGCTACCGAAGACTTGGGGATGACCCCACCCCACTTTATGGACCTCCATTCTCTCCTACATAAAAGGAAGGAATTGAAAGAGGTGTTTTTATTTGTTTTTGTTTATTTAAACTAGCGTTATCAAGGATACTGAACTGAGAAACTTTCTGAACCTAGCAAACGCTAGGGTGAGCCTGTGCATCATAATCCCCTGGGGAGAGGGGGAAGTACCGGTGACCTCTGAACCCTCTTCCGGCACTTTTTCAGCGTTCGGCCCCACCCAGATCCTCACACGTCATTTTATACCCGGCTGTGCCAATAGCCAATCCTAACTTTGTGGCCAAGACCAACGTTAGCTTTTCTGGAGAGTGAAGGGGGATCATGACCTGCAATATGTCCTGGATGGATAATCCAATGTCTCGAAGGGATTATCAGTTTCGCAGGATATACAAATATGAAGCCCCATGGACTGTGTATGCCTTGAGCTGGAGTGTGCGGGCTGACCGGCCTTTCCGCCTGGCACTGGGAAGCTTTCTAGAGGAGTATGGGAACAAGGTGCAAATCGTGAGTCTGGCGGTGGACTGGGTAGATGCCATGGGGGATTTCGTGTGCAGCTACACCTTGCAGCACCCCTACCCTGTCACCAAGATAATGTGGATCCCTGACCCCCTGGGCATCCACCCAGACCTGCTGGCCACCAGCGGTGACTACCTGCGGGTGTGGCGCTGCATGAGTCCATCTGATTTGATTCCCGCTATTGGCAGGGGCAGAGGGTTTATCCACAGGGTTCAGGCGCTAGGGGGCAGTGTCTTCAGAGGGCGTGGCCGTGGAATCAACACAGCCTCAGTGGCTTCCACAGTTGGGGTTGCTAACCTTCACATGGAGCCCCAGCTTGAGTGCCTACTCAACCCTAACAAGAATACTCCTTTCTGCTCGCCCCTCACTTCTCTCGATTGGAATAACGTAGACCCTAACATACTGGCTACGTCTAGCAGTGACACCACGTGCATTGTCTGGGCTCTGGAGACCCGCCAGATACTGGGACGAGTGTCAGGTCATAGGCAGGCACACGTTAGCTCCCGCAACAAAGAGGTCTATGACATTGCCTTCGGAGGGAGCCGAGATGTATTTGCTTCAGTGGGGGGTGATGGTTGTCTGCGGCTGTTTGACCTGCGCAGACTTGACCATAGCACTATAGTGTATCAGGAACCCCAGCACCAGCCACTTCTGCGCCTCGCCTGGAACAAGCAGGACCTCAACTACCTGGCCATCTTGGCCATGGACTCCACCGAGGTGGCTGTCCTTGATCTGCGCATGCCTGGCTCACCTATGGCCCGCCTTAACCGCCATGAGGCCTCTGTCAATGGGCTAACCTGGGCACCCCACTTGGCAGGCCACATCTGTAGTGTTTCTGATGACCGTGAGACCCTCATTTGGGATATTCAACAAGAGCCCCGTGCTGCCGAAGACCCTATCCTGACCTACACTGCGAACGCAGAGATCAACAACGTGCAGTGGGCCACCAACCCGACCGACTGGATTGCCATCTGTTATAAAAACTTCCTGGAACTTCTCCGAGTCTAAACCCTGGCCTGGGGCAACAGGCAAAGTTCTAAGCCCCAACCCAAACACCCACCAGAAGAAACTAAGAAAAAGAAAAAGTCAACACTTGTTACAAGACTGTTCCTCCTTATAATTCATCACTTACAATTCATCAGCCCTTCCTAGAATATTCCTGAAATGTTAAGACTGTTAGTATTTTTGCCAGAAAATTCCCTAAATGTTAAGACTGTTCGGACTTTTGCCAGAAAATTCCCAAGACGCCACAACTATGAAGACCTTTGCCAGAAAATTCCCAAAATGTTGAGACTGTTTGGACTTTGGCCAGAAAATTCCCAAGATGCTGCGACTATGAATACCTTTGCCAGTCAGTCTCACAGCTGGGCCTGGATTCAGACTAATCCCCAGGATATGAGAAGTGCCCAAGGGGCTCTGCCACCTCTGGAGTTCTGACTTAAAACTGCTTCCTTATCTCCCTGCTTCATTATTAAACAAAATTTGATTCAATCCACTGTCAGCCCTCATTGTGTTAATGAGCATTAGGGTTTGAGTGGTAGTTGTGGCTACAAGGTGGGGGGAGGAGGAGCTTTAAAACCCTGGGGAGAGGAGAGACTTTAAGTCCATCAGTGGAGAAGGGGATTCAAAACTGTTGAGGGAGACAGGTTTAAAGACTATCCTTTAATCCACCCATCTAGCTCCCTGCCCCAGGCAGTTAACCTACTTCCTTTCCTACCTCCTAAAGCAAATGTCAGCTTTCAAAAGGACAGTCCTCCTACCTTATCCAATCTTAAAGACATTTTAGATTGTTACCTTTTAAAATGTTCAGTTTCAGTGGAATGAATTTCACTTTTATTTCCAAAACAGAGGGAGTAATGAAATCTAGTAATGAAATCTCATTTCAGTCCTTGTCCCTATTCTAATTTAAAGAAAAACAATGATAGACTTGGATTGGAGGAGCATTAATGCCTCCTTCCAACTCCTCTGACAAGGATATCTGGAGCCATGAAATAGGGCTCTAGAGACAGAAAAATGTTGTGGTAGTAGGTGAAATTTCCAAGAAAATAAAGGACATTTGAGAGTAAAGGTGAGGGTAGAAGGCAGGAGGTAAGAATACAGGTAAGGGGAAGAGGTGAGTGTAGAACTGGGTGTGAGCCAGCTAGAGGTGGGAGGTAGGGATAGGATGGGGGTGATTGCAGGTAGGGCTGAGAAGTAGGGACGGGAAGTAAGGGCAGAAGTAGTAGTGGAAAGTGGGAGTGGGGTGAGTGTGTAATAGGGGAGAGGGTAGGGATAGAGGGGCAATGAAATTGAAGGTGGGTATCATGGAAACCAAACTGGACCTTTGACTTCAAGTGACAGAAGAGCTAAAGGCCAAGGCTGAACATAAACTGGCTGCTAGTAATAAGGCACTTCCTACTAGGAAGCTAACCAAGCTTAGGTGACTTAGCCTGAGTCACACAGCAAGGAAATGCCTGAGGGAGGATGTAACTAGTCCCCCCCCCTCCTCCGACCATGGGCAGGTACAGCCTAGAACCTACACAACTCTAAGGAAGCACTTCAGAACACCCTCTAGAACACGAATCATGGGGGTAGGCTACCTGAAAAAGTTACCTGTCAGGAAGAATGCAGCAAAGGGCCAGGAGAAGTCATCCCTTTGTCTAAGGCTGCCGTTCCCCATGAGCAGGAAGGATGTGAGAAGGAGATGAAAAGGCCCAAGGAGCATGAGCCCACCTTGGGGAGTCAACCTCTGCCCTAAGCCAATCCATGACACTCAGAGTCTACAAAACAGGAGGGCACATACACAAACAGAGCCCTAAGAGTCCAATGATGATATCAGAGAGAGAACACTGGAAGAATACAAAGTGTTGTGGTGCTGACCCTTCCTGAGGAAGCACATCCTCAGAGGAATAGTAAGAATAAGTGACATTTCTAAAATCCCTTCAAGTTGACCAAATACTCCATATACATTGTCACCCCATTTGGACCTCACCTACCCTATTAGCTTGGATTGTATGGAATCATTTTCTCTACTACCCAGATGAGGAAAGGAAGGCTTCCTCAGCTACATCCTTTGAATAAGCAATTCTTGAAAACACTCTATTAAGTTATAAAAGGGTTGCAGTCTCTGTTGGTAGAGGACCCATTGTTAAGACACAAAATCTCATACCTTTATAATGACTAAAATAATTTTGTGACCAACAGGGTTCTAGCAGCCTAGGCTTGGGTTTTGTATCCCCAGGACCCAGCTTGGTGGATGACACTTGGGAGGTAGCTAAATCACTGTCAGAGCCACTTAGTTCCCATAATGCTGAATTCTTAGGGACCATTTCTTTTCTTTTTTCTTTTTTTGTATCCCCAGGACCTAGCATAGCATCTAATACAGTGTGGGTACACAATCCATGCTTTTTGAGTAGGGAGGAGTTCTCAATTCAAATTACTGTACTTTCAAGGGCCATAAATGCTTCAGTAAATGAAGATCAAAGGGCCCTGTCTTGATTTTGGGGTTTTTTTCTTCCCTTCTTTGGCAGGAATTGGTGTCTTTTACTTGAAGTGATTCCTATTCCTTCAATACCAACCCCAACAGAGAAGCTGCTTCCTGTGTCTATGTTGCCAAGCTCCCATCAGGCTTGATGGCAGAGGATGGGACATGGGGGGGGGAAGGAATGAGATAAGGACACAGGAACTCTTCTACTCTATCTTTCAGTTCAAACAACCAAGACTGACCTGGGTGGGGGAGGTGGGGAGCTCCTACAGCTGAGGACTGAGATTTAGAACTCTTTGGGCCCAGGGAGTAGATGGAGGTAATTATGAGATTCCCTATCACTGATCAGGTAACTAAATCTTATACATTGGACAGTGAGGAATACAGGATTTTAAGAGTTGGAAGGCACTTAGGAGACTTAAGAAAAATTAACAAAATTTGCATCATGCTCTAATGTTTCCAAAGCACATTAGATCACTTGTAGCACAGATATGACACATTTCTTCTACATAGCCTTCCCTCATGACCCCCAGATGGACAGATCTAGAAAGAAGTAGTTGAAATCTCTCTCAAGAATAGTCTGTGAAATGATAATAATTATATAGACAAGGTGCCTTCAGTATCATAGCCCATCACCTCCCTCCCTCCAACAGAACGACAAGGTTAATTAAAATGACAGGAAAGCCAAGTGACATTCAGGCCCATATTGCTGACCAGCAGATCATAGGAAACAGCAAAGTTTGGGCTTATCAACCTAGGCTTAATCCTTGAGAGCAGCTGGGAGTACTGTGGACAGAATTCTCTCATTATTTTCAAGAACGAAGGACAACAAGATGGCAGCATAGAAGCAGAAAGGTCCCGCAGTTCCCACACTGCCACCCTAAACACCCATAAAATATGAGCCCAGACAAAATTTAGGATTCTCAGACTCACACAAAAATACAGAAAACACGTCTCTCGCTGAAGGCAGCTCGGCAGCAGGGACTCATTGCGGCTGCCGGGATCAGAGGCCAGCCCAGCCTAAAGCCGAGACCGTGCGGGGTAGTGGGAAGGACCCAGGCTGAGCTGAGCCAAGCCACTCTGCAGCCAGTCCTCAGGAGAGACCTACAGCTTCCAGCATGTCCACATCTACAAAGGCATGTGGAACAGGGACTGCAGAGGGGCAGCTTGGCAGGAGGGGCTCGACCAGCAGGCCAGCAGGCAGGGAGCAGAGAGCAGCTTGGCCCAAAACCACAGCCGTGGCCAGGCCAGGCCCCAGGGCCCAGGAGGAGCCGAGTCTCACAAGCCTCAGCTGGAGTCTACTTCAGAGATCTATTGCACCAGAGGGAATCTTCACGTCCACCAAACCAGGATTAGATGGTCAGTGAAAGTGAAAGTGAAACTTTTGGAACTTAATTTGGGTTAGGCAAAGCAGTTCGGCCAATCTGCCCCCGGGGCAAGGAAGCAGTGGGGGAAGGGAGCTGCTCAAATCGGCTCGGCCAGCCCCAACAGGCTGCTTCAGAGCCAATGGCCTGCGGACTCCACAGTGGGGCTGAATTGATGAGGAACAATTGCTCTTGTGTTAAGTGGCCTGGATCTGGATCGTGGTCTTGGGTGGTGGTCCTGGGGAGTGCTTTCAGCAAGCCAAAGCTGGGGGGACTTGCAATACCCCCCTAATAGCTCCAGCAGCTGGGAAAACCCCAGCGATTTGGAACAGAGCTTTCCCTCCTGGAAGCAGAGTTTCACAGAGCTAAAAAAAAAAAAAACCAACCAATTAATTGACTGGCCAACATGAGGAAAAGGAAACAAAATAAGAACTGCAATGAAACTCTAGAATCCTTTTCTGAGGCCAAAAAGGATCAAAGCATGGAACAGGAGGAAGAGAGCTCAGAACTCTCACACCAAATGCT
>JAQQSW010012449.1:0-12523 GCA_028646575.1 Pseudocheirus occidentalis
ATGTCCTGTGTAATTACACATGTACAGCCTGTATTGAATTGCTGCTCCTCCCAGTGGGAGTGGGTGACAGGGGAGGAATTGCAAGAATCTAGAATTTAAAGCTATACAATCAAATGCAACTGGGAAATAATACATACAGGGACGGGGGCAGGGAGCCCCTCCTTGCCCTGCTAGAAAGCTAGAGGGACGTTGGAGGAGGACATAAAAGGGAACAGATTGTGGAGGGACCTTACGGTGGGATCAATGTTCTGGGCTGGGGGGTAGGGGCAAGAAGGGGAGAAAATTTGTAATTCAAAACCTTGTGGAAATGAATGATGTAACCAAGAAAATAAATTAAAATTAAAAAAGTAGGAAAGTGAATCTCCTGTAGATATAATTATGATGATAATTATTGACACTTATATAGCACCTTAAACTTCATAATGACATTATATTATCTCCTTTGGTCCATGACATCATTAAGCCTAAATGAAATTATTCATATAAATAATATGTTTTGAAATTTAAAAACACAGTTTATTCATTCTATTTTTCATATTTAATTTATAATAGTAAACTATGGGATTTAGCAGATGAAACCCTAGACTTAGAGTTAGGAGACCTGACCCGTTCATTTACTAGCTGTGTGACCTTGAGAAAAACTATTAATGTTTCTGAGCCTTAGATTTCTGTGAAGCAGGGATAATAAAATTCAGTCTATATTTTTCATGGGTTATTGTGAAAAAAGTACCCTGTAAACTATAAAGTGTTTTACATGTTTATATGTAACATAATAATAATAATAAATTTTATAGTATAAAAAAATAAAAAATTCAATGGGCATTTTAGGAGAGTTTCGTGGAAGCCACAGATCACAAATGAAGACCAGCAGATGACACAAAAAACTTTAGAAACTCAGAAATGCATAAAATATGTGTATAACTTTGCATACTATCAACATATCCTTATCTTTTAATATAATTATAATTCATACTTTATCTTTGTCATAAATGGAGGGGTAAAAAATCTTATGTAGATGTTCTAGATTACAGGGGTACCAGCCCCTAATCCCAGTGATGTGGGAGTATTCTTTTGTTTTTGTTTTTACAGGAGAAGGCAAGGCAATTGGTGTTAAGTGACTTGCCCAAGGTCACACGGCTAGTACGTGTTAAGTGTCTGAGGCCAGATTTGAACTCATGTCCTCCTGAATCCAGGACTGGTGCTTTATTAGCTACACCCCCTAGCTGCCCTGGAAGTATTCTTTTGATGTACTTATTCCTTTATTTAATATTTATTTCTAATGTATCCAATATTGCCAGTTATACTTCCTATTTCTGAATATGTAGCACTATTCATTTCAATACTAAAAAATTGAATTTTTTCCATTTCTTTCTCTGAAATTAATTATTTTTAAGAAGAGTTACAAATTAAAGGTTGATTCACAACTTTGTTTCCCCTTTACACTTAGAAGAATGATTAGAAGCTATCCTGTATCCAAGGAAAAAGCTAGGGACCTTAAAGTCTTTGGTCTGCAGTCAAGACAAATAACCACTGTAAAACCTTGGCATCCTGACCTGTAAAATGGACATAATATTAGTAAAATCACATATGACATAAAAACTAGTATTAGGGTCAGGAAATCCTGGGTTCATGTCCTATTCCTGAAGCCTTCTGGCTGTGTAAACTTGGATAAATCACCCCAGTTTTAAGTGTCCTAGGCACTATAAATTGAAAGTACTATCTATTTTGGCATGGGCAATTAAAATAGCATCCATTAAGTTCTGGATTCTCCAGGAGACCATAAGAATTAAAGGAGGAGTTTCCACACTGGCAGTTACCCCCATACTAACTGATAAAATCACATGGTTCTAAAATAAATAAGAAAAAAAAGTTCCAATATGGTGGAATACTTGATACACAATAAAACATTGTAAATTCTTTTTCATTATGATTATTATGATTATTATGATTATTATGGTTGTTTTCTCTCAAATAAAGAGTATATAGCAATTTGTACAGCTGTATAAAATGCCTAGGTTTTATACTTATTGCTTTGTTTATATTGCCAGTAATAGAAACTAATTCAATGTTGCTTATTAACAAGTTGACAAATCACTAACAGTGACACCAATGAACCTTTTAGACCTGTATTCTTATAATCAAAGAATTGTTGGAGGAATAATAGACTGCTAAGTTTAGGGCTCAGGGAAAAAATGTATTAAGTAAATTCTTCAATCAGTGAACTGAGGGGCCCTTGATGACAAATTTCTTGGGGAAAATCTAAATAAAAATGTCAAGCTTTAAAAGTATTTCCTGAGAACATTTTTGTTCTAAAATTAAGCATCTTGGTAGAGCCAAGATGGTGGAAAGAAGCCAGAAAGTTGCCTGGACTCTCCCCAGTTTCCCTCAGGAATAAATAAATAAATAAATCAAGCCTCTAAAAGAAATCTGGAGTGACAAAATCTGCAAAAAGACAGAGGGAAGCAGTTTTCCAGGCCAGATCATTTAGAAGGACTTCAGGAAAGGTCTGTGTCACTTAGGTAGGAGAGCATCAGAGGGGAATGAGCAAGCCAGCAAAAGACTCTGAGCTAGAGCACAGGTCAGCAACCAAGTTCCCATGGGTCTGGCTCAGCAGGCCAGAGGTATATCTGGCCAGCTGTGAGACCTCCAGCCCAAGCATAGTAGGCAAACTGCCAGGCCTGGAACTCAGGGCACAATTGGAGAGATTAGGCCAGGTCACATTAGATCAGTGGGCAAGTCACAAGCCCCAGAGTCCTCTGCAGAGAAAGTCAGTAATCAGATCTCTGGCCCCCAGTGCAAGAAACTTGAGACAGCACCCACTATACTCCAAGAGTAGAGCTCAACTTTTAAAAATGAGCAAAAAACAAACAAAAAGAATCCTTACCAAAGAAAGCTACTATGGTTACAGGGAAGATCAAAACACAAAGAGGATAATAATGTCAAAATGCCTACATGCAAAGCCTCAAAAGGGAATATAAATTGGTCTCAAGTCCCAAAAGTCCTCTTTCAAGAATTCAAAAACCATTTTAAAAGCCAAGTAAGACAGGTAGAAGAAATATTAGGAAAAGAAGCAAGAGAGTTATTTAAAAAAAGGAGTCAACAACTTGAAAAAGGAAGCACAAAAATTGAATGAAGAAAATGACATCTTAAAAATCAGAATTGGCCAAATGGAAAAGGAGTTATAAAAGCTAACTGAAGAAAATTCCTTAAAAATTAGAATTGGGCAAGTAGAAGCTAATGACTTTATGAGACGTCTAGAATTAGTCAAACAAAATCAAAAGAATGAAAAAATAGAAGAAAATATAAAATACCTAATTTAAAAAAAAAACCTCAAAAATTGATCCAGGAGAGATGATTTAAGAATTATTGGACTACCTGAAAGCCATGATAAAAAAAAGAGCCTGGACAGCATCTTTCACAAAATTATCAAGGAAAACTGTCCTGATATCCTAGAATCAGAGGGTAAAATAGTCATTGAGAGAATCCACCAATCACCTCCTGAAAGAGATCTCAAAATGAAAATTCCAAGGAATATTGTATCCAAATTCCAGGATTATCAGATCAAAGAGAAAATACTGCAAGCAGCCAGAAAGAAACAATTTAGATACCAAGGAGCCACAGTCAGGATTACACAGGATTTAGCAACTTCTACATTTAACAATCAGAGGTCTTAGAATATGGTATTTTAGAAGACCAAATAGCTTGGGTTATAACCAAGAATCAACTACCCAGCAAAAGTGAGCATTATATTTCAGGGGAAAAGATGGATATTCAGTGAAATTGGAGACTTTCAAACTTTCCTGGTGAAAAGACCAGAACTGAACAGAAATTTCGATCTTCACATACAAAATTCAAAAGAAGCATAATAAGGTAAATGTGGAATAAAAACAAAAATATGATATTCAGCAAGTTTAAAAAATTTAAATCTCTACATGGGAAGATGACTTTTGTAACTTTTAAGAACTGTATCTATTACGGCAGTTAGAAGGAGTATAATTAGAGGGTATGGGGATAAGTTAACTTTGACATGATGATAAAAAATAATTAAAGGGTAAAAAAAACATTGTACTGGGAGAAGAGGAAAGGATGAGGCAGAATGGTGGAAATTATATCACATGAAGAATCATGAGAGACCTATTACAATACTGTGAAAGAAGGGAAGGGGTGAGCATTGTTTGAACCTTACTCATTGGGTTTGGCTCAAAGAGGGAATAACATGCACACTCAATTGGGTAAAGAAATCTGTCTAACTCAATAGGGCAGAAGTATAAAGGGAAGGGGGAAAGAAAAAGGATGGGTTGGGGCTGATAAAAGGGAGAGCAGATTGGGGGAGGTGGTGGTCAGGAGCAAAACACTGATGATGAGGGACATGACAAAAAGAGAGAGAATAATGTAAAAAGGGGGAAATAGGAATGAAGGGAAAACATAGTAATAATAACTGTGAATGAGAATGAAATGGACTCTGCTGTGAAATGAAAGAAAATAGCATAGTAGATTAAAAAACATAATTCTACAATATGTCACTTACAAGAAATATATTAGAAGCAGAGCAGTAGGTACCGAGTAAAGAGGCTGGAGCAGAACATATGCCTCAATTAGAACTGAAAAAAACCCCCCAAATAAACAAAAACCGGTAGCAATCCTAATCTCAGACAAAATCCAAAAAATAACAATCATAAATCTAACTGAATAAGGGAAAAGGAAGGGGACTTCATTTTGCTAAAAAGTACCATAGATGATAAAGTGGTATCAATACAAAACATATATGAACTAAGTGATCCAGCATGCAGCTTCTTGGAGGAGAAGGTAAATGAGTTACAAAAGAAATACCAAAACTCTGCTGGGGAAGGGGGGTAGGGCTCAACCTCCCCTTCTCAGAACTGGACAAATCTAACCAAAAAATAAGCAGGAAGTTAAGGGGGTGAATAGGATTTTAGAAAACCTAGATATGATAAGTTCTATCAATATATTTTTACAACACAAGTATAATGCTGATACCTAAACCAGGAAGAGACAAAACAAGGAAAGAAAATTGTAAACCAATTTCCCTAATGAATATTGATGCAACATTTTAAAAAAGATTACAGCAATTTACCATGAGAATAATGTACTATGATTAGGTGGGATTTTTAACAGGAATGCAAGTCTGGTTCAAGATTAGGAAAACTATTAGCATAATTGACCATATCAATAACAAAAGCAACAGAAATAATATGATTATCTCAATACATACAAACAAATTTTGACAAAATACAGTACCCCCTCCTATTAAAAACATGGGCATATAGGAATGAATGGAGCTTTTCTTAAAATGATAATTAGTATATATTCAAAACCATCAGTAAGCATTATCTGTAATGGGGATAAGGTGGAAATCCTCCCAGTAAGATCAAGGCTGAAACAATGATGCCCATTATCACCACTATTATTTAATGTTATTCAAATGTTAGCTTTAGCAATGAGAAGAAAAAGAAATTGAAGAAATTAAACTAGGCATGAGGAAACATAATTGTAACCCTTTGCAGATGATATGATGATGTACTTAGAGAATATACTAAAAACCTTCTCAAAATAACTAAGTTTTAGAAAATTTTCAGGATAGAAGAAAAACCTACATAAATCATCAGCATTTCTATATATTACCAGCAAAGTTCATCAAGAAGAAATAGAAACACAAATTCCATTTAAAATGACTGTAGACAATATATAAATACGTGGGAGTCTACCTGCCAAGACAAACAAAGGAATTTTATCAACACAATTACAAAACACTTTTCATAGAAATAAAGTCAGATCTAAATAATTGGAAAAAAAATTAGTTTCTCACGGGAAGGACCAACTAATGCAATAAAAATGATAATTCTAACTAAATTAATTTGCTTGTTCAATGTTATGCCAATCAAAACTACCCAAAATTATTTTATAAAGCTAGAAAAAAATAACAACAACAATAATCTGGAAGAACAAAATGTCAAGAATATCAAGGAAATTAGTGGGAAAAAAATGGTAAGGAAGGTGGCCTAGCTGTACTAGACCTAAAACTATATTATAAAGAAGCAGTCATCAAAACTATCTGGTAATTGGGGCGGCTAGGTGGCACAGTGAATGGAGCACCGGCCCTGGAGTCAGGAGTACCTGGGTTCAAATCCGGCCTCAGACACTTAACACAAAACACTAGCCGTGTGACCTTGGTCAAGTCACTTAACCCCAACTGCCCTCCAAAATAAATAAATAAATAAATAAATAAATAAATAAATAAATAAACAAAACTATCCAGTAGTGGCTGTCAAATAGGGTGGTGGGTCAATGGAATAGATCAGGTAACCAAGACACAGTATTAGATAACTGTAGTAATCTCCTGTTTGACAAACCAAAGGATTCTAGCTTCTGGGATAAGAACTCACATTTGACAAAAGCTAGTGGGAAAACTGGAAAATAGTATGACAGAAACTGGGCATAGTTTGACATTTCACACTGTATAGTAGGATAAGGAAAAAATAGGTCCATGATTTACACATAAAGAGAGGCTGCAAGCAAATTAGGAGAGCAAGGAATGGTTTACCTGTGAGGTCTGTGTAGAAGGGAAGAATTTCTGACCAAACAAGAGATAGAGAACATTATGGAATGCAAAATGGATAATTTTGGTTACTTTAAATTAAAAGTTTTTGCACAAACCCAACTCAACCAAGATTAGTAGAAAAGTAGAAAGCTGGGGAAAACTTGTTTACAGACTTTGCCTCTGATGAAGTTCTCATTTCTAAAATATATAGGGAATTGAGTCAAATTTATGAGAATACAAGTCACTCCCCAATTGATAAATGGTCAAAGGATACTAATAGGCAGTTTTCAGATGAAGAAATTAAAACTATAGTAACATGAAAAAATACTCTTAATCACTATTAATTAGAGAAATGCAAATTAAAACAGCTATGTGGTACCACTTCCTATCACATTGGCTAATATGAAAGAAAAGGAAAATGATAAATGTAGGAGAAGATGTAGGATATTTGGAGCACTAATTCATTGTTGGTGGAGTTGTGAACTGATTCAAACATTCTGGAAAGAAAATTGGAAATGGACCCAAAGGACTATGAAATTGTGCATACGCTTTGATCTAGCAATACCTCTTCTAGGTTGTTATCCCAAAGAGACCATAAAAAGAGAAAAGAACCTACATGTACAAAAATATTTATAACAACTCTTTTTGTGGTGGCATAGAATTTATCATGGAGAAAATGCTCATCAATTGAAGAATCCCTTCCCCCACCAAAAAAAAAAAGTTGTGGTATATGAATGTAATGCAACACTATTGTTCTATAAGTAATGGTGAGCAAGAAGATTTCATAAAAACCTGGAAAGACATGAATCAGTGCTGAGTGAAGTGAGCAGAACCAGGAGAAGATTGTATGCAGTAGTAGCAACACTGTACAAAAATTAATATGATTTACTTAGCTCTTCTCAGCAATACAGTTAACCAAGTCAATTTTTAAAAAAATGATGATCAAAAATGCTATCCACAATCAGAGAAAAGACTATAGAGTCTGAATGCAGACTGAAACATATTATTTTCTCTCTTTTTGTTGTTTATACACACACACACACACACACACATATATATTTGTATATATGTATGTGTGTGTATGTAATTTGACTTTCTCCGTTTGTTCTGTTCCTTCTTTCACAACATGACTAATGTGGAAATATGTTTACATGATCATGCACATGCAACCTATATCAGATTGCTTTCTATCTTGGGGAAGAGGGCAGGAGGGAGGAAGAAAAAAACGGAATTAAAATTCTTATTAAAAATGAATGTTGAAAACTGTCTTTACATGTAATAGGAAAAATGTTATTTACAAAAAATAAAATTAAGCTTCATTTTGCTGAGTTTATCTTTATTTAATGCTTACAGATATGGCTTTGGAATTGTGCCATGAAAAATCATTTTCTCCAAGAAAGTCACATCATGAATCCTGCTGATTTTCCCCCTAAATGTCTCGCTTGATTTTGTAGCTTGTTTTCTTCTTGAACTCATTTTATATGAAGAAAATCCAATAAAATATGATTAAGGATATGGAAATTTTATCCTGATACTGGCTTCACAGTGTTCCAAAAAAGCCTAGGATAGGGTTGAGACACATTATTATCTTTCTTAATTTCTTGACTTTTATACTTTCAGTGTCTTTTAGATTCAATTATACATTGCCTTTCTTAATAGTCTGTGATGATGGCTGCCTGTGATAACTGTCAACCAGATGTATCACATTATACAATATCCTTTCAGTACTCCCTACTTCAGCACAGACAAAAAAATTGGGAAGTGTTTATTGTGGAAAAGTATGGTTCTCTTTAATATCATAGATAGATTTGGGTCTAGAAATCACAGCTTATATATATATATATATATACACATACATACATACATATACACACACACACAATATTGAGCAGTAAACATGTATGTGGGAAGGGAAGGAGATGCCACTACCTAATTAATCATTAAAATGAAATCCAGAAAATTTTGCTTAACAGCATTAATTATTCAGGTTTATAAATTCCTTTTAGCTCCAAGACTGAAATATTTATTTATGTTGGCAAAGCATGTTTTGTTATTAAAAAAATATTGGTAGCTGAAGGTATAATTGTAGTTCTCTACTAAATTATCATGGTGGTAAGTGGAAGTCAATTTCCTTCTGAAATCTGACTTAACTTGTTGCATAGGCCATTTGTATGGGCTACTTTGTGATACACAAAGCCAAAAAAGATGCCTAAGAAAAATAAGACTTAATTTAAAATGTGTATATCTTTTCTCTTTAAGAGTGTTAAATAATAGAGTGTGTATACAAATACATACAAATATATATATGGACTATTGTAATTCACTTTTGAAATTGGTCTCACGATCTTAATTACTAGTTTCTCTTCTCTTTCCCCAGCACATAAAATTAGTATTTCCATATACATAGTAAAATAGAAAAAGGTGATTATCTGTGAACCTATGAATCTCTTTTATTTATAGATTACTTTTTTATCTTTAGGTAAGTGATAAATTCAATATGTAACTTTAGCTATTTTGCTAGTCTACTTTTTGTTGTTGATTTGTTTTCCTACTCTTCCTTCTACTCTGTTCTACACATTTTAAATAATGCTTCAGTCAACTTCTTCCCTTCCCTTCCCTTCCCTCCCTTCCCCTCCCTTCCCTTCCCTCCCTTCCCCTCCCTTCCCCTCCCCTTCCTTCCCCTCCTCTTCCCTTCCCTACCCTCCCCTCCCCTCCCCTCCCCTCTCCTCCCCTCCCCTCTCCTTCCCTCCCCTCCCCTCCCCTTCCCTTCCCTTCCCTTCCCTCCCCTTCCCTTCCCTTTCCCTTTCCCATTCTCTTTCCCTTTCCCTTTCACTTTTCCCTTTCCTTTTCCCTTTCCCTTTCCCTTCCTCTTTCTCTTTCTCATTCCCTTTCTTTCTGGGGAGAACCACCCTAGTTCCTTTTCACACAATTTAAGAAATAACAAAAGAGAAAACTCCTGTAATAAATATTCATTGTCAAGCAAAAAACAACTTCCAGATTTTGCATCATGAATCCATTGCCTCTATATTGGGAGGTGGACAGAGTGTTTCACCTTCAATTCTCTGAAATCACAGTTTTCTATTTGTTTCTTTTTAAATTTCTTTTTCTGTCTCCCCCTTCCTCCAAATCCCCCCCATTAGCCATGTTGTGGGGTGGGGGGGAACAAGAAAATTAAAGTGAAAAATAACAGGCATCAATCTGTACTCAGAGTTCATCTATTCTGTTTGCGGATGGTGAATACTATTTTTCAAGTCCTTTGAAATTTTCCTGGCTCGTTATATTGATCATATTAACTAAGTCTTTCACAGTTGATTATCATTACAATATTGTCATTATGGTGTACAATATTTTCCTTCTGCTCACTTCACTTTGCATCAGCTCACATAAATCTTCCCAGGTTTTGTATTTTTTTTTCTGAAAGCATAGTCTTTGTCAATTCTTACAGCAGAGTATTATTCCATTACCATCATATACTACTGTTCAGCCATTCCTCCATGGGCATCTTCTCAATTTCTAATTCTTTACCCCCCACAAAATAAGCTACTATAAGTATTTCTGTATATATGTTTTTTTTTCATTTAATCTCTTTGGAGTATAGACTTAGTAACAGTGTTATTGTTTCAGAGGGTATACACATTTTTGTACCCCTTTATGCATAGTTCCAATTTTTTTCCTGGAATTATTGGACAGTTCACAGTTCTATCAACTGTGTCAGTTGCTATACAAGTGATATTTAAAAAATTGAGAGATGTAGTTTCTGGTAATTAATCCTTCTATTAATAAAACTAGCATATTATTAATAAAAGGGGTCTGTGACACTCTTGAATGCCAAAGATCCCTCATGGAACCCACTTAATGCTTATATGCCCTTGAGAGAGTGGGTGTTCCTATGGTGGCAATCAACTGTGATTGCTTAACAAGTAATGACAGAATGAATATTATAATGAGAACTGAACCTATTCTAATGAAGGGTTAAAGGAGGTGATTTTGATTGCATCATTTACTTCCAAATCTCCTCAAGCTTTGGGCAAATAAGTCAAAGAATTTATCTCTACCCAAAGTGGGATAGAGTTCTGAGTAGAACTGAATGAGCAGCACCCAGATAAGATGATCTAAGTAAAATTTTGGCATAGGTCAGTAATGTCCTTTAAAAGATGGGCTTTGAATAATGACAAGACAGAGAAAAAGTCTGGATCTCCCATATAATTAATTGTTATTAACAATATTTTCTCTCAATACAGTGTACCTATTTTTCACATCGCCTCTAACATTTGTCATTTTCATTTTTTGTCATGTTAGTCAATCTGGTGTATGTGAGGTGGTACCTGAGAGTAATTTTGATTTATTATTTTACCAATTAGTGATTTAAAGTGTTTGTGTATGACTATTGATAGTTTTTTTTTCTTCTATAAACTTCTCATCATTTGTTCATTTGTCAATTGGGGAATGTTTCTTATTTTTATAAATTTGGTTCAGTTACGTATTTAAGAAAGGACACCTCTTTAATAGAAATATGCTATAAAAATCCGCCCCACCCCACCCCCATTTCATGTATTGCTTCTAATTCCGGCTACATTGGTTTTGTTTGTGCAAAACCTTTTAAATTTAATGTAACCAAAATTAACTGTTTTACTTTCTGTGATCCTCTCTATTTCTTGTTTGGATATGAACTTATCATTTACTCAGAGATCTGACAATTTTTATTCAAATGTTCCCATAATTTGATTATGCTATTACTTTTTATGACTAAATCATGTACCTATTTTGAACTTATCTTGATATGTGGTGTGAGATGTTAGTCTATCCCTAGTCTCTGCCAGACTGATTTGCAGGTTTCCTGGCAATTTTATTTTTCATATAACAAGTTTTTGCTCTATTAAATTTGATCTTTGGATTTCTCAAACTTTGAGTTACTATGGTCATTTACCCAATCTATTCCACTGATTAATAGCTCTATTTCTTATCCAGTAACAGACATTTTGATGACTTTGTTTAAGATCTGGAGCTGCTAGGTCACCTTTTCTACTTCTGAGTTTGTGTCTTGAATTTGTCAGTACAAAATTTTTTTTCTATTGTCAAGTTCTTTTTTTGTTTTCTGAGTTTTCAAGTCTATTTTCTTTCTTTTTAAAATCTATTTTATTTTTAATTTATGGAATAAAACAAGATTTCCATAACATAATAATATTAAGATGATGATTGCACACAAAATTACAATTCTACATTGTATGAATTACTGTTCCTTTTAAATATAAAACAAAGTTATCATGTAATTTTCCCCTCTTTTTTCTTCCTCCTTGACTTAGAGATGACCTCTATTAGACACAAATATGTGTGTGTGTGTGTGTGTGTGTAAAAATATTCTATGCATTATTTATTTGTCAGTTTTCCTCTGGATAAAGATTGTGTCTTTCTTCATATTAATTTATAGTTTTATGGTTATATATTTATAGTTATAGTTTATAGTTTTTTATAGTTATAAAAACTATATGTATATAGTTTTTATATAAAGGCAATTTGAATATGTATATTTTATAGCTATTTTGAGTATGTATAATGCCCAATAACTTATTTTTTCAAAGATGTTCTTAAAGCAACATTGCTATTACTATACTCAATGATCTCTTGGTTCTGTTCATTTCTGTCTTCAATATTTAGTGCAAATCTTTCCATATTTTCTAAGATAATTGAGCTCATCATTTCTTATACCACATTAGTATTCCATCACAATTATATATCACTACTTGTTTTTTTTTTTTCCAAACAAACCAACAAACTTTATTTGTAGTGAGGAGACAATCAGCGGACTGGAAGAAATACCCACAGGAGAGGAGGGAAGGCCCTCTGAGATGCACACATTCTTCCTCTCCCCTCCCCCCAGGCAGCTGTAGAATGCTCAGTACAGAGTCCGGAGCTTCACCCACTGCCAGCTGGACGCCCACTCCCAAACTGACACAGAGATGCCCA
>JAQQSW010012450.1:0-12523 GCA_028646575.1 Pseudocheirus occidentalis
CCCCCCCACAGATCATTTTCAACACTTATTTTTGAGAGGTCGAGTTTCAAATTTACTTCCTTCCCTCCACTCCCCAAGAAAGAAAGCAATATTATATAGGTTTTCCATGTACAATCATATTAAATGTATTTCCACATTAGTCAAGTTATGAAAGAAGAATCAGAACAAAAGGGAAAAAGCACAAGAAAGAAAATAATAGATACAGTGTGCTTTAATTTGCATTCAGATTCCACAATTCTTTCTCTGAATGTGGTTAGCGTTTTCTATCATGAGGTTTTTGGAACTGTCTTGGTTCATTGTATTGCTGAGAAGAGCTTAGTCTATCATTGTTGATCATTGCAAAATATTGCTGTTGCTGTGTACAATGTTCTCCTGGTTCTGTTCACTTTACTGAGCATTGATTCATATGACTTTCCAGGTTTTCATGAAATCTACCTGCTCATCCTTTCTTATGGAACAATAGTATTCCTTTACAATCATATATCACAATTTGTTCAGTCATTCCCCAGTTGATGGGCATCCCCACAATTTCAAATTATTTGCCACCACACAAAGAGCTGATATAAATATTTTTGTACATTTGGGTCCTTCCTCCTTTTTTATGATCTCATTAAGATATGGAGCTACTAATGGTATTGCTGGATCAGTGTTGCTCTGGACATAGTCTCAAATTGCTCTCGAGAATGGTTGTATCGGTTTACAACCCCACCAACAATGCACTAATGTTCCAGTTTTTCTACATCTCCAATATTTATTATTTTCCTTTGCAGCCAATCTGATATGTGTGAGGTGCTACCTCAGAGTTGTTTTAATGTTCATTTTCATAATCATTAGTGATTTAGAGCTATTTTCACATGACTATAGATAGCTTTAATTTCTTCTTCTGAAAACTACCTATTCATATCATTTGACCATTGGTAAATTGGTAAATTATTTATTTTCTTATACATTTGATTATGTTTTCTATATATTGTAGAAGTCAGGCCTTTATCAGAAATATTGGTAGCAAAATTTTCTCTCCAGCTTTTTGCCTTTTTGTGCAAAACCTTTTTTTACTTTTATGTTATCATAATTATCCAGTCTTCATTTAATAAAGTTCTCTATTATTTAGTTATAAATTCTTCCCTTCCTCACAGGTATACTACTCCTTGTTCTCCTGATTTTCTTATGGTATCATCCATTATGTCTAAATCATGCTACAATGCAAAATATAGGTGTATGCCTAACTTAGGCCATGATATTTTCCAGTTTTACCAGCATTTTCTGTCAAATAATGAGTTTTTATACCAAAAACTGAAATTTTTCAGTTTTTTCAAACACTCTGCTACATTAGTCAGTGTACTGTGTCTTGTGTACCTAAACAATTTCACTGATTCACCACTCTATTTCTAACCTAGTACCAAATAGTTTCAATGATTGCTGCTTTATAATATAATTTCACATCTGGTATGGCTAGGCCACCTCCCATTGCATTTTGTTTCATTAACTCCTGATGTTCTGAACCTTTTGTTCTTCCAGATGAATGTTGTTATTATTTTCTCTAGCTATATAAGATTTTGTTACTTTGGTATGGAAATGAATAAATAAAATAATTTTAGGTAGAATTCTCATTTTTATTAAATTACACAGGCCTACCCATGAGCAACTGATGCTTTTTTCCCCAATTATATATTTTTATCTAGCTTTACTCTCTATATTTGTTTATTCAAAATTCATAAATTGTTAACCTATCCATAAGTCTGATAAGTAATATATTCCCTGTTCTTCTAATTTTCTTGTAAAATCTCTTTTTCTAGGTCACATACCAATTTAAACCTTACCTTGATATAGGGCATGAGATGTAATTCAATGGGTCTTTTTTTATCTCAAATTCATTAAAATCACATTTAATTTTTAGAATTTCCTATTTAGATTCTAATTGGATATTGTTTATTTGTTCTTTTTCTAGGTTTTTTAAATTGCATACCCAATTTATTAATCTGCTTTCTCTATTTTTTTCAAATTATTTTTGTTTTTAGTTTTCTACATTCATTTCCTTAAGATTTTGAGTTAAACATTTTTGACCCATCTTTCACCTACCCCTTCCCAAAGATAGCAAACCTACTGATAAATGCTTCCCCCAAGCTGTTATCTCTTAAATCCTCCCTCACCTCTCCCAACTTTCCAGTAGGACAAGACTGATTTCTATACCCCAGTGCCTGTATACTTTATTTCCCAGTTACATATAGAAAAACAATTTTTTTAACATTAGTTTTAAAACTTTTATTTCCAGACTCTTTCCCTTCTTCCCTCCTCACCCACCCCCACTGGGAAGACAAGCAATTCAATATAGGTTGTGCATATGTAGTTACGCAAAATATTTCCATACTAGTTATATTGTGAAAGACTTTATTTCCCTCCATCCCATCCTGTTCCCCACTCATTCTATTTTCTTCTTTGAACCTGTCCCTTTTCAAAAGTGTTTCCTTCTAACTACCCTCTCCCCCAATCTGCCTTTCCTTGTATCATCCTCCTTCATATCCCCTTCCTTCCTACTTTTTGTAGGGTAAAATATCCAATTGAGTGTGTATGTTATTCCCTACTTAAACCAAATTCAATAAGAGTAAGGTTGACCCATTCCCTTTCACCTTCTTGCTCTTCCCCTCCACTGTAACAGTTTTTTCTTGACTCTTTTATATGAGATAAGTTGCCCTATTCTATCTCTCCCTTTCTTCTTCTCCCAATATATTCCCCTCTCACCTCTTAATTTTGTTTTTTAGATATCATCCCTTCATATTCAACAGATCCTCTGACCTCTGTCTATGTATACATGTACACACATATACATGCATTCACATATTTATACACACATAGACCCTCCTATACATACATATATGTGTGTACATATATATGTGTGTGTATGTATATGTGTATATAAACACACACATATACATACACACACATATATTCCCTTCAACTGTCTTCATACTGAGAAAAGTCTCATGAGTTAAAATTATTGTTTTTCCACGTATTAATGCAAATAGTTTAACTTTAATAAGTTCCTTAAGATTTCTTTCTACTGTTTACGTTCTCATTCTTCTCCTGCTTCTTGTATGTGAAAGTCTAATTTTCTGTTCAGCTCTGGTTTTCTAGTGCTTAAAAGTCCTCTATTTCATTGGATGACCATATTTTCCCTTGAAGCATTATACTCAGTTTTGCTGGGTAGGTGATTCTTGGTTTTAATCCTAGCTCTTTTGACCTGCAGAATATGATATTCCAAGCCCTTTGATTCCTTAATGTAGAAGCTACTAGATCCTGGGTTATCCTGATTGTGTTTCCACAATATTCTAATTGTTTCTTCCAGATGGATTTTAATATTTTCTCCTTGACCTGGAAAGTCTGGAATTTTGCTAGGAGTTTTCTTTGGGGGGTCTTTTTCAAGAGGTGATCAGTGAATTATTTCAATTTCTATTTTGCCCTCTGGGTCTAGGATATCAGGGCTTGATAATTTCTTGAAGGATGATTTTAGGATTTTTTTTTATCATGGCTTTCAGGTAGTCCATTAATTTTTTAAATTATCTCTCCTGAATCTATTTTCCATGTCAGTGGTTCTTTCCAATGAGGTATTTCACATTGCCTTCTACTTTTTCATTGGTTTGAATCTGTTTAATATATCATGAGTACTCATAACGTCATTAGCTTCTATTTGCTCCAATCTAATTTTGAAGGAATTATTCCCTTCAGTGAGTTTTTGAAATTATTTTTCCATCTGGCAAATTTGGCTTTTTAAGGCAGTCTTCTCCTCCTTGGCTTTTTGGGCCTCTTTTTGCCATGTGAGTTAGTCTATTTTTTAAGGTGTTATTTTCTTCAGTCAGGCTGTTGACTTTTCATGATTTTCTTGCATCATTCTAATTTCTCTTCCCAATTTTGACTCCACTTCTTGTTTTTCAAAATCTTTCTTGAACTTCTCTATGGTCTGCTATCCATTCTTATTTTTTACTTTGTTGTCTTATTCTGGTTCCCTTTTTTTATTCTTTTTTGTCTCCCCAAAAGAATGTCTATGGTATGATTGTGTTTCCTCTATTTGCTCATCTTGCCAGACAATTACTTGACTTTTGAGCTCTTTGCCATGGCAGAACTCTTGTTCCAGAGTGAAGAGAGCTGTGTCCCAACTTTCTGGGGTTTTCAAAATTGTTGTCAGCACTGTTGTCAAAACTATGAGGAAGATTCCCTCTCTACAGCCACCACAAGCTCTGGTACACTAGTGTTCCTTATCCCAGGACCACTACCCAAGATTGTGACCCAGATCCAAGCAGGTCAAAGCAATAGTGATTACCCTATGAAAGATTGCGTGGTCCGCTTATTATCTGCAGGACAGGAGCTCCTGAGGCAGCCAAGGGAGGTAGCAGCTGCAGCCTCTGAGCTTCTACCGCCTTTGCCCAGGGGCTTAGGGCCTGGGCCACTGTCTTCTCTCATCCAGTTCCAACAGAGTTCCCTACTCACGTTTTTCTTTCTCTTTGGTGTTTATGGGTTGAGAACTCTGGAAACTACCACAGCTGCTGGTGATTCATTCTCCTGTATTCTGCTTTAGCTGAGATGGGTTTCCAGTCTGGGCCAGTGTAGTCCATGTGGGACTGTGCTCAGCTCCCAATCTGGTATGATAGACCCTACTTTCAATGGAAGATTAGTTTTTCTCTATCACTTTGTGAGTTCTGTAGCTCTAAAATTTATTTAGAAAAATTTTTACAGGTATTGGAGATGGTTAGAGTGGGAGTTCAAGCAAGTTCCTGCTTTTATTCTACCATCTTGCCCCTGCCCCTCTATTACATTGATGTAGCCACTTAGAGATACACATTTTCCTCTAGTCAGTGCTTTTGTTGTCTCATTTGTTTTGATTTGTTGTGTCATTGTTTTCATTCTCTTTAATAAAATTATTAATTCTTTCCTTTTTTTGCCTTTTTTTGGAGGGGGAAAGGTAGGGCAATTGGGGTTAAGTGACTAGCCCAAGGTTACATAGCTACTTGTTTGTGTGTGTGTGTGTGTGTGTGTGTGTGTGTGTGTGTGTGTGTGTGTTGAGTGTTTGAGGCCAGATTTGAACTCAGGTAGTCCTGAATCCAGGGCTGGTGCTCTATTCACTGTGCTACCAAGACATCCCCTATTAATTCTTTCTATCATTTGTTCTTTAACCCCTCATTCTTTAAGATTAATTAATTTCAAGTTAATTTTATCTGTTTCCTTTGTCTCTTATTAAAAATAGTTTTACTACATTATGATCTAGAAAGATACTCTTAATATTTCAGCTTTGCTGATTTTGACTATATAAATGTATGTGTACACATATGCACATATATATGCATATATGTTTATATATACACACACTCAAATAGATAGATATATAGGTATAGGTATGGGTATGGGTATGGGTATGGGTATGGATATTGATATGGATATGGATATGGATATGGATATAGGTATAGATATAGATATAGATACAGATACAGAACCAGTATGTGGGCAATCTTTGAAAAGGTACCATACCAGGAAAAAGGAGTATGTCTTTCTATTTCCCTTCAATTCTCTCCAGATAGCTATCATATTTAGTTTAATCAAAAATTTTACTTACTCCTTTAACTTCTTTTTTATTTATTATTTGGTTAGAATTATCTAGTTATGAATGGAGAAGTTTAAAGTCCTTCACTATTATAGTACTACAGTACTACCATTTAAATTTTCTTTTTAAAAGTTTAGCTGCTATAGTATTTGCTACATACAGGTTTAATGTTGATATTACTTGATTTTTTATGGTACCTTTTAGTCATGACTTTGTCTTAGGTAATTATTGTTCCTCTTTTTTGTGTCAACTAAAGAATAATAAATTCTACTTCAAACCTCTATTTTAATTATGCATATGTCCCTCATTTTAATGTATTTCTTGTAAGCAATATATTTTAGCATTCTGATTTGAATCCATTCTGCTATACATTTCCATTTAATGGGTGAATTCATCCCATCCACACCTAAATTTAAAATTAATTTCTGTGACTTGTTTTACTTATTTTTATTATTTTTCTTTAAACCACTTTTATCTTATCTTCTCCCCTTACCCTCTTTTTCCTTATAGCATCTCTCTTCTAAAAGTTCCTCCTTTATATATTCACCCAACCTTCCTCATCTTAATCCACATTCCCTTCTAAAATTCTCTCTTTTACCATATTCCCCAGGTTCCTCACGTTTCTAGAAGTTCATAAGGCTTCTAAACATTTTCAGATCTATGTGTTGTTTCCTCTTCAACCTAGATGAGAGTAAGTTTCCAGTACAAGTCCTCCATAACCACTTGCTTCCTCTGTTTTATTCTTCTTTTCATGTCCCATTTTATGAGATACTTTATTATTTTACCATTTTCCTACCTAATTATGTTTTGTTCTTAGAATCACCTCATCATGAACAATTAAGACCCAACATTTCCTTCAAGCCACCTTAGTAATGATAACAATTTTAACAATACAATTTAAAAGCTAAAAATAAAATTACTTCAATTGATAACATTGTTATGTCATATGTAAAACCTTTAACTTTAATCAGATGCTTATAATTATTTTTAATGGTTTTCTTTTTCTTCTTCTGGATCTTTTATACTGGATTTTCCATTGAGTTATGATCTCAGAGGTCACCCAGTACAACCACCTATCCCCATTTTACCTATGAAGTCACTGAAGCTGAGGGCTCACAAATCTCAGTCACGATTTTAACCTATGTCTTCTTAACTCCAAGCCCAAAGCTCTAGCTTATAAACCATGCCTTTACTCCATGCTATGACCTTAGCCTCTTAAAATCTTTCAAGCACCAAATGACACTCTGAACTTACATATGAGGCTTTCCCTTGCCAACAATAAATTCTCCTGGGTTTTATATCAAGGAATTTTGCACTAGTCTTCCTCTACCAGAAATTCAGAGGGGTGTTGGGGAAGGATATAGGAGAGAGTAGATTGGGGGAGGGCATATACAGTAGGATCACTATATTGGGGTGGTGAGAAGGGGAAAGATGGGGAGAAAATTTGTAACTCAAAATCTTGTGGAAATCAATGATGTTAACCACAAATCAAACAAAAATTAATTTTTAAAATCCTTCTTGAGCTCTTCCAACAATACTTTTTGGGGTTGGGACCAATTCGTATTTCCTTTTGAGGTTTCAGATGTGGGTATAGTGTCAATGCTGACATCTTCTGAATGTGTAGTTTGGTCTTCTCTGTCTTCTTAGTCGGATTCTATGGTCTTTGTTCTTTCCAGTTTGCTTTTCCTCATTGTGATTGCCTATTTCCCGGCCTTTGAAGTAGATCTCTGCTTCTGGGGAACAGGGGTCTCTGACCCACACTTCCTTTGCTTGGACGCAGAGGCCTGATTACCAGATTTGTGTACTGTGGCCTCGGGTTCTGTCAGTGAAAGGCCTTATAATATTGCAGGTAACTTATTGTTGAGTTAGAGTTGGTTGGTGTGTGCATAGGCCCAGGTCTGGGCCTAGGTTGATGCCAGGTTTTTTCTGCATTTCTCCAGGTCTACAATGAAACTCAAAACATAAGGTTGGGGGAAGGATGGTCTGGACACTTCAGGTGTCCACCTCCCCAGCCCTGGGCTACCACTCAGGTGGCCTCAGCCCCTGGTGGATGATACCTTACTGGTGTCTACCAGTTCCCCTAGCTGTGAAAAGTCATGCTTAGGGTCCTGATGTTGGAATTTGTCCACTGTATTTCCCTGGGGTTCAGGATCTTTCCCTGGTCCACTGAGGTGGGCTTTACTGGGACACGTCCCATCCTGCACTGCTTTCCTTCAGCCACAGCAAGAGAGATCCTTATTGTTAACACCCCAAACCTCCCACTGGTTCACTATTTCAGGACTTTTTTCTCGGGCAATATTCTCTGAGATTTTCAATGTCAACAAGGTAGGCACAAGAGCACCTATGGTTTACTCTGAAACTGTGGCTTCCGGAAGTTCAAGTACATGACTTTCAAACATCTAATCTGTGGGCTTATAGCCCCAGGAGTAGCTGTTGCCACTGCCACTTGTCTCTCACTCCACTCTGACACAACCCTGTCCTATGTTGTGAGGTTTGGGAAACACCACTGCGGCAGGTGCTTCAGTTTGCCAGGGCTTGCTCCCATTCTATGTTCAAGTCTGTGCTGGTGCAGCCCAAGCACTCTGCGCTCATCACCCCACTCTTCCAGTGCAACAAATCCCACATATTGGTTTTCTGAGTTTCCTTGCACTAGGCAATCTACCACACCCAAAACTTGTTCAAATTGTCTTTTAAGAGGTACCTGAAGGAATTTATGGGAGAGCTCAGGTTGCTACTTTCACTCTGACATCTTGCCTCTGTACCCACCTTTGCTTTTTATTGATTGTTTTTTTTTGAGTGAATATTCAATTGAATTCCATTGTCAATAGAGGGAATAACCAGTAAATGGATAGTTGTTTTGAAATATTGACCTAAGTTGTTGTTATTATTATTGTTAAGGCTTAATCATGTCTAATGGCCAAGAGTGGAGACAGCAAAGAAGATTTACCTTGATGACGTTAAGGAACTTTGGTTTGGGAAAAAAGACCCTGGAAGATCGGATACGGGAGGAGGCCATGTATCTCATTGAGGCGATCAGGGAAGAAAAAGGTGAGCACTGTCATTTTGGCCAAATGATCATTAAAGATTTAACAGTGGGTGGGAGGAGAAGGAGAAGAGAAATCATCCCTAGACTGAAGACATGCCCTCCCCCCCAACCCTTGACAGGGAATATTTTCAAAATAATATTTATTTTAAACTTAAATGAAAAAATGAGAAAAAAAACATTGCCGTGTACATAGCAGACTATAGAAGAGGATTTCATATAAAATGATAAATTTTCATCACAAGAAAACATATAATTAATACCATATATTGTTTTAAAGCTGTGCAGTTTTTCTTTGATTCCTTATTGGTTTTCTTTTATTCTCTGCTGTACACTTTTTACTTTATTTATCCCCTCCCTCCACCTAGTAAAGAAGGCTACAGTTAATTGTGGATATGTGTATATGTGTATGTATGTATACATGTGTGTGCATGTACATTTACACATATATACATAAACATTGTGTGTATTTACATATACACATACATATATGTTTGCATGTACATAGGGACCTATAAATATACCTTGTTTACATATATGCACTCACATATATACATAAGACTATATTTTACTTATTTCCATCTATCATCTGTTTCTCTCAGGGTGGCTAGCATCTTTTTTCATATGTCCAAGTCTTTCATTGTTTTCCTAAATCAACCAGCTCATCAGTTCCGACATATGTTTTATTTATACAAGAAATGTTTAATTTAAAATAATCAAAATTATTCTTTTCATATTTCAACAATGGTCTCCTTATATAGTTAATGTCTGATACTTTGCAATCTACTTTCTTTACTTTTTTTCCTGGTTTCTTTGAAGTTCCTAACTTTTTGCTCTTCCAAATATATTTTCCTCAAACACAAAAATATTTTTTAGTAGTTTAATTAGGATGCCATTTAATAAGTACATTAGGTAAAACTATTATTTTAAAATATATTTTGGCTATACCTACCCATGAACAATAAATATTACTTCAATAATTTTAATCTGAATTCATTTGTATAAAAGGTATTTTATATTTACATTTATATAGTTCCCATGCCTGTTTTGGCAGGTGTAAGCTCAGGTATTTTATACTATCTAGGAATTTTTAAATGTCTAAAACTATACTGAATAATATTGCTAAAACATAGTGAAGTTTCTCTATTTTTCACTTTTGATTAAGTATATTTTAACTTTGTTTAAGAACATGATTCCTCTTCCTGCTTCTCAAAAATAATTAATTCTACTTCTGCCCTTTGTTTATCATTGTCTGTATCACTCATTTTTATAATATTTCCTGAAAGTGACAATTTATTGAATTTAAATTTGAACCTACTATCGATTTCTGTTTCATGGGTAAATTTTCTTCCTCCTAATTGTACTCTCACTATCCTTCTCATCCTATTTGATCAATCTCTCTCCTCACTCCTCTCCTTTACCTCAGCCCACTATTTTGTCCTCCTATTCCTTAACCTAACCACCCCTTTGAAAGATTATCCTCCCCCCCATCTTATGCCCTTGCCCTCTTACTTCTTTCTAGATTTAGAAGACTTTTATACCCTTATATATACACATATACACATACACAAACATAATACATGATAGATAGATAGACACACAGATATCATTTCTCTCTATAATACATTCCTGATGCAAGTAAGGTTCCAGAACTATTCACTCTCTCCTCTACTTGCCTTTTCTGTATCAGTTTTTTCTTTTATGCTTCATTTTATGCTTAAATTACCTTTTTATCTCTCCCAACACAATTTTATTTTTTGAATTACCTCATGCTCAGCTCAGTCTGAGTCTTTCAAATCATGCAAATATAAATGACAAATTGATAAAATAATAGATAATTTCATGTATTTTTCACATATAAGAAGTAAAAAATTTGACCTAATGGAATCCCTTATATTTGGTCTTTATCTTTTATCTTTCTCCTGGGTGTTATATTTCACATTTTTCCTTAATTCTGGGGATTTTGTGACAAAAACCTGAAAGACTTTCAGTTCTTAAATGTCTTCTTTTTCATTTAGGATTATACTTAATTTTCCTCAGTAAGTACCTTGGTACTTTTTGCTCTATGGAATATAGTATTCCAAGACCTATGGTCCTTCAATGTAGTAACTGTTTGTTATTGCGTAATCTTTATTGCGGCTCCATGATATTTACATTATTGGATTTTTTTTGTTAGTTTCTTTGTCTTGTTGCCTCCAATATTTTCTCCCTAACCTGGAAGCTTTCAAAGTTGTCTATAATATTCTTGTTAAATTTTCTTCCTGGGAACTCTTTCAGGTGGTGAATTGTATTTTTTTTTTCTATTTCTATTTTGCCTTCTTGTTCTAGAACAGCAGTTCTCAACTTGTGGATCATGACCCCTTTGGGGGTCAAATGACCCCTTCACAGGAGTCACAAGGGTCACCTAAGACCATTAGAAAACACATATTTCCTATGGTCTTAGGAACTGAGACATCTCTCTTCTATCTCTCCAGACATGTCAGCCCACATGCAGATATGCTCACATATGAGTATTAAGGGGTCGCATCATTAGGAAGGTTGAGAACCACTGTTCTAGAACATAAGTGCAATTTTTGTTGCTAATTTCTTGTGATATCGTATCAAGATTCTTTTTTTTAATCATATTTTCCAGGTAACACAGTTATTCTTATATTATTTCTTCTTTATCTGTTCTCAAGATACTTTTTTTTCTGATGAGATGTTTCATTTTTTTTCTTTTTTTCATTCTTTTGATTTTGCTTTATAATTTCTTTGTGTCTTATGTCACTAGCTTCACTTTGCCCGATTCTAATATTTAATGAATTATTTTCTTCCTTAAGTTTTTGATTTTCTATTTTAAGTTGGTTGATTTTTCATGATTTTCTTGGGTTGCTCTTTTTCTTGTACTAAATTTTTCTCAGTCTCTCTTATTTGATGTTTAAAGTACTTCTTGAGTTCTTTCAAGAACCCTTTTTGTGTTGGGGACCATTCTACATTTTTCCTTGAAAAGGAATTGTTGAATGCCAGTGGGGCAGAGCCAAGATGGTGGCACAGAAGCAGCAGGGTCCTGTAGCTCCCACACTGCCACACTGAACACTCATAATATATGAGACAGACAAAGTCTAGGAAGGTCTAGGACTCTCAGACTCACAAAAATACAGAAAACACATCTCTCACTGAAGGAAGCTTGGCAGCAGGGGCTCAGCGCAGTGTCTGAGAGCGGAGGCTGGCCCAGCTTGAAGCTGAGACCACAGCCAGGCCGAGGGCAGTGGGAAGGAGCCAGGCTGAGCTGAGGTGAGCCCTGCCACAGCCAGTCTGCAGAGGAGAGGATCTACAGCTTCCACCACCTCCACATCTGCCAAGGTGTGAGGAACCAGGACGGGAGAGGGGAAGCTTGCACGGGAGCAGAGATCGGCCCAGCCAAATACCGCAGCTGCTTGGCCAAGCCAGGCCCCAGTGTGGCCAGGAGGAGCTGAGCCTCCCAAGCCACAGCTTGAGTCTATTTCAGAGAAGATCTAAAGCACCTGCCTGAGAGGATATTAAAATCCTGAAAACCAAGGTCAGAGACGGTTAGTGAAAGTGAAACTTTGAAAATTAATTTGGGGAAGGAAAAGCAGTTTGGCCAATCTGCGCCCAGGGCAAGGAAGCAGTGGGGGAGGGGAACTGCTGGAACTGGCGGCGGCCCCCATCTGGCTGCTTCAGAGCCCCTGTCCTGCAGAATCTGCAAGGGGGCTGAATCAATTGATCAGGGCCAAGTGCTCTTGCGTTGAGCAGCCTGGATCCGGATTGTGGTCTTGGATGGTGGTCCTGGGGTGCGCTTTCAGCAAGCCAAAGCTGGGGGGACTTGCAACACCCCCCTAATAGCTGTGGCAGCTGGGAAAACCCCATTGATTTGGAACAGAGCTTTCCCC
>JAQQSW010012452.1:0-12522 GCA_028646575.1 Pseudocheirus occidentalis
AACACTCGGGTAACGGTGTCCTATCCCTGTTCTTCTATTGTTTTGACAATATAGTTTCAAATATTAACAACATTTAGGAATTTATCCCGGTGTCTTTGCATTATGCCTAACTTTCCACTGAATTGCAATATACCACAAAGATTTGCCATGACCCATATACATAAATGAATTACCATTCTAAATTTCCAATTTGTACTACGACCCAATTATTGTAAATCCATTCTTAACCGATTTTAAGAGACTGATTTCTCAGTAAAGCTCCTTCAGAGGCTTGAAGAAGCAACCAATACACCTCCCCCTTCCCTTCAGCATTTACTTACAAATTCCTCTCTGCAACCCTGCCTACTCCACCACAGCGGGGCGTTTCAGACTCTTTCAGATCATGTCTTCCACTTATAACCCATTCCTGGGTATGGGGGGGGGTGTCAGCTTCAGGGGATGACTCCCAGAGAAAATCTTGGAGGGCAACGCACACACACATAAAACACAACCACAAACAAAAATCTAACACTCAACAATCAGAAAACAGCACAGTTTCCCAGAGAGCATTCCACGAACTGCTTCTCAAGGGGACATGAAAGCAGAACACAAAATTCACAAGACACCAAACCTAGAAACATAGGACACAGGACACAGGACACAGGACACAGGATACAGGCTCCAATCCCCCAGCATCCTGGGGTGGAGCAGTGAGGGCAAGTTTATGCTGCGTCCAGCCCTGCACTCTCACAACACAGGAGTACACACCAGGACAGGATGCCTCGGAAATAATCTGGACGCTCTCCTGGACCTCCCTGGAGGTCCCGGAGCCAGAGGGATCGATCAAAAGATGATCGAGCGGCCACCCCTCTGAGTCTGGATGCCTCTGGGACCACCCAAGAGACGCGTGGTCTGGTGAGGAGTTACAGAGCCAAAGACTGATCTCGGTGGGACCTCCAAGTGAGCTGGACACCGAGCAATAATCAGAGACCGAGACCGACAGTCAGCTCAGGAGGCATCAGTTTATTACTGGTCAGCGGCAGCGCAGGAACAAGTCCCTGGATCTGCGCCGAGCCTTGGTTTAAGCAGAGTTTATATAGTAACAAATTCTTACAATATGACAGTTGAAAGGGGTTAAAATAAAACCACTGTGTATATTTGGCTGGGGGGGGGAAAGAGGACTCTGGAAAGCCCCCCTCCCCTTTTTACCGGAATGCAGGTGCAGGGTAGTATTGCATGTGAGACAGAGAGGAGCCCAAAAGCAAACTGCCTTCCCTTTAGAAATCTCAATCTTATCAGAGCACAGGGGCAAATGAGGGAGACCACACTGGAGATTTCACTAATTTCAGGGTCCAGTTAGCACTCTGGCCTCAAGTCTCAAGGCTGTCCAGAACACTAGGAGCGCCAGCTCATTCTTTCGCCAGGGCCCACTTTCTCCTGTCGCCTGTTCATACTCATGGGAGATGCTAGTACAGACTTTGGTGGTGGTGGGGTAGTTTGTACCAGTATTTTTACTACCTTAGTAAAAGCACCTTACTAAAAGCTAGTCAGGGCAGGGTCATTTATTGGTATCACTTAGATGGAGGAGCACACCTGTGGGGGCTCGCTTTTAGAGATGAGGAAAAGGATAGGAAGGGAGCTGTGTACAGTCGGGTATAATCGTCAGGCAGGATCTGAACCCAGACCTTCTCACATCTGCCTTTGCCACTGTATGCATTATCTCTAGAACTTCTGCATTATAAATGACCGCCATCCTTAGCCGTATGGCTGCATAATATCCTCACCCCCCAACCTCACCCTGCTCCCCAGGGAGCAGTCCCCGCCTCACTAAAGCTTTTGTGGTTCCTGGATTGGGGTACTTTGTATCCAGGGCTCAAGGTCAGAAGTAGTGGAGCGCCCATGGGAGTGGGAGTGGGGTTCCAGATTCTTTCCAGGTCTGCAGAGGGGTGCTGGGTGTATTTCTGCAAGCCCAGCTGGGGTGCACTGGAGTCACTGAGCAGCCTACCAGGCACTCTTCTCTGGTTTCACAGATGGGAGTCAGGAGGGGAGCAGAGCCCCAGGGCATTTTGGTTTTCCAGGGCACAGAACCAGAGAGACAGCTAAACTGGCTTCTGCCTGGGGACTTTCATGCTGGGACTGTTTCTATTCTGGTTGTAAAAAACATGGTTTTTCAGGAAAGTCACCTGGGGCAGTGGCAGCTCTAATTGAGACAGTAAACAAGGAAGCACTGGGGAAAGGAATGATTACCTCATCACCCCAGTCTTGAGGGTTTGAGTTATGGGCCTCTCCCTGGTGTGGGCACTTGCTCCCCATCTTCTCGTGTCCACGCCTTTCCTATTAATGCTCCTCTTTTTAAGTAGGGTCTCATACTGCTCCTTGCTCACCTGGAATCTTGGGCATCACAGGGACAAATTCCACCCACTCCATTGCCCTCTGGGTCAGCCAGGGCCCACTATGTGATCCACAGCAGCTTTGCCATTAGGCTGGGACTTTGCTGCCAACATGATGCCCTTGAGTTCTTTATTTGGAGGAGAGAGTCAGTGTTGAAAGCACGGAGGACCAATGGCCTGCCCAGGGGGGTGAAGCCCATCCAAGATAAATGCTGTCATTTTGCTGGGGGTGGGGGGCGGTCAGCTTTGGTGCCAGATCGACAGACTTAGCCTCCAAATTCTGGCCCTACCAATTGGTCTGCACCAGTGTTCTTTTTTGGCTCAGTTTGAACCTGAAATCAGTGCCAGCAGTGGGCAGGGAAGTTGGAACCTGGGACTTTAGTGGACCTTTCCCAGGACTACTTTGATGTTCCACCCCCAACCCCAGCTTCCACATAGCATGGTCTTTCTCTGGCTGTGGAGGGAGGAGAAGGGAAGGCTAGGTGGAGGCAAAAGCCTCTCCCCAGGCTGCATTCATGAGAGAAGGCTCAGGGAGGAGCCAGGGGAAGCCCCAGTGTCATGTCTGCAGGCAGGCAGAAAGCGTGAGGCTTGTGTCCAGCCAGGCAGAAAGCAAGACACACAGGATTCCTTGCTGGCTTCGCATGCTGAGAGGTTTCTGGAAGGGAGGCACGTGTGCCCTAAATTAAGCTGAGAGGTCAGTCTGGCCTGCTGAGTGGAGCTCTGCTCTGAAGTTGCTCTGGCATGATCTGAGACTGGCCAGAAATTGTCTGGCACCAGAGGGCAGCTCGGCCCAGAACATGTCAGACTCCTAGGACGCTGCAAACCTAAGGAGAGCGGGCTGGGCACGTGGGCTCCCAGTTCTGCAAACCCTTTGCAGACTTTATTTCGGTTGGATCTTGCAACAGCAGCCTGTGCTATCAGCCCCCTCTTTTTATAGATGGAGAAGCTGAGGCAGGTGATGGGACTTGTCCAGGGCCACCAGGTAGGAAGTATCTGTGTCTGGATTTGAACTCAAGGCTTCTTGACCCCACTCAGCCACCATGCCACTAGATATTTTGCCCATAATCAGGCCACTAGTGAGTGACAAAGGCTGGACGTCGACAAAGGTCTTCCTGACCTTGAATCCAGCTCTCTGTCCATCTTGTCCTATGGCCCGCTTATCCCCCAGGATACTGCTGGGTTCAATCTTCAAGCATTTATTAAGTGCCTACTACATGCAAGATGTCAGTGCTAGCTACTGAGGGCACAGAGATGAGAACAGACTAGAGCCTGCCCTCCAGGGGCTCAATGGGAGGGAGGAGGAGGGAATCCCCTGTAATGGAGCAGAACTAAATCCAGCATGTGTGTCTGACGTAGATACCAGGTTGTTTGGCCAGAGTTGAGGATCAGCAGAGGTGTCATGTGACAAGGAGCCCTTGAGCCAAACTCTGAAAGGAATTAGGGATTCTGAGAGTGGAAAAGGAAGAGGGGGCTCTGTCCAGGTGCCATGTGGGAAGTGGAAGGCTGTGTATGAGGAGCAGCCAGGAGGCCCGTTCTGCTGGACAGAGGAATGTGAGGCTGCACAACGAAGGCCGAGGCTCCAAAATGCCACCAAGAGGCCTGAGGACCATGGCTGTATCAGCTGAGGCATCTCACTCCAAACCCATCTGTGAAATGATCCTCCTTAAGTTCCACCTCTCTCCCCTGACTTCTTATCTCTCACAGGAGTCTCTCCCTTGTCTCTACCCCAGGCTGTTTAGCCCACTCTCCCCTTCTGGAAGTCATCTCCCCCCAGTGGAGTCACCAGGCATATGCAATAGGGTGAGTGATGGTTGGGGAGGGGCAGGACTAGACATAGTGGGCTCTGAGGTCTACTTAGTGACAACTGTGACCCCGGGCTTGTGCTCTGGCCCTCAGCTGTTCCAGAGAGAGCAGGGTTCCCTATGATCTATCAGTTACTTATCCATCTGGTGGATACCTAGGGGTAGCCTGCTAACTCTCCCAGGCCCATGTGTGGCAGCAGCTGACTCCCAGGTTCAACAACAGTCTAGTGGGCATGACC
This sequence comes from Pseudocheirus occidentalis, assembly GCA_028646575.1. Lineage (NCBI taxonomy): Eukaryota > Metazoa > Chordata > Mammalia > Diprotodontia > Pseudocheiridae > Pseudocheirus > Pseudocheirus occidentalis. Next base: position 4,411 of record JAQQSW010012452.1, read on the forward strand.
TGAATATACTCAAAAATTACCCCCAAATACAAAATTTCCACATGATCAATGAGCTCAAATCTGTTTTTCCCATGAGTTAACTTTGTTCCCTCAGTCATGATCCTTGCCCCCCATTCACTGTTAATAATCATGTGATTTATTTTATTTTTTCCAATTACGTGTAAAGATAGTTTTCAACATTCATCCCTTCCCTCCTCCCTTCCTAAGACAACAAGCAATCTGATATAGTTTATACACGTACAATCATGTTAAACCCACTTACAAATTAGTCAAGTTATGAAAGAAGAATCAGAACAAAAGGGGAAAAACCACAAGAAAGAGAAAATACTATGTGTCCATCTGTGTTCCGACTCTGTAGCTCTCTCTCTGCATGTGGACGGCATTGTCCATATAGAGTCAATTAGAGTTGCCTTGGGTCATTGTATTATTGAGAAGAGCTAAGTCTATCAAGGTTAATGATAATACAGTGTTGCTGTTGTAACTTTGTCCTGGTTCTGCTCACTTCACTTTGCATCAGTTTATCTAAGTCTTTACAGGTTTTTCTGAAGTCCGCCTGCTCATCATTTCTTAGGAACAATAGTATGCCATTACATTCACATACCTCAACTTGTTCAGCCATTCCCCAACAGAGGGGTATCCCCTCAGTTTATAATTCTTAGCCACCACAAAAAAAGGCTGCCATAAATATTTTTGTACATGTGGTTCCTTTTCCCTTTCCGATGATCTCTTTGGGATGCAGACCTAGTAGTGTTAATGCTGGATCAAAGGGTATGCACAGTTTTATACCCTTTGGGCATAGCTCCAAATTGCTCTTCAGAATGGTTGGATCAGTTCACAACTCCACCGACAATTCATCAGTGTTCCAATTTCCCCACATCTCCAACAGTTGCAATTTTTCCTTTTCTGTCACATTAGCCAATCTGATAGGTGTGAGGTGGTACCCCAGAGTTGTTTTAACTTGCATTTCTCTGATCAGTAGTGATTTAGAGCATTTTTTTCCTATGACTATAGATAGCTTTAATTTCTTTATCTGAAAACTGCCTGTTCATATCCTTTGACCATTCATCACCTGGGGAATGACTCATATTCTTATAAATTTGACTCAATTCTCTATATAGTTGAGAAATGAGGCCTTTGTCAGAAATACTGGCTGTAAAAATTGTTTCCCAGCTTTCTGGGATTTCCTTCTAATTTTGGTTGCATTGGTTTTGTTTATGCAAAACTTTTTTTAAAAAATTAATGCAATCAAATGATCTATTTTGCATTTCATAATGTTCTTTATCTCTTGTTTGGTCATAAATTCTTCCCTTCTCCATAGCTCTGACAGGTAAACTATGTCTTGCTTTCCTAATTTGCTTATGGTATCACCTTTTATGCCTAAATCATGCACCATTTTGACCTTATCTTGGTAGAGGGTATGAGATGTTGGTGTATGCTCCGTTTCAGCTGTATTGTTTTCCAGTTTTCCCAGCAGTTTTTGTCAGATAGTGAGCTCTTATCCCAGAAGCTGGAGTCTTGGGTTTTATCAAACAGTTGATGACAGTAATCATTGACTTATTCCACTGATCCACTGCTCTGCTTCTTAGCAAGAACCAAATAGTTCTGATGATTGCTGCTTCATAATATAGTTTTAGATCTGGCATGGCTAGGTCACTTTACTTTGCAGTTTTTTTCATTAATTCCCTTTATATTCTTGACCTTTTGTTCTTCCAGATGAATTTTGTTATTGTTTTTTTTTTCTAGCTCTAGAAAATAATTTTTTTGGTTCCTAAAAAAATAATTTTTTGATTAGTGCAGCATGGAATAAGTAAATTAATTTAGGTAGAACTGTCATTTTTATTATATTAGCTTGGCCTATCCTTGAGCAATTGATATTTTTCCAATTGTTTAGATCTGATTCTATTTCTGTGAAAAGCATTTGGTCACTGTATTCATCTAGTTCCTGGGTTTGTCTTAATAGGTAAACTCCCAGGTATTTTATATTGTCCACAGTTACTTTAAATGGAATTTCTCTTTCTATCTCTTGCTTCTGGGATTTGTTTGTAATATATAGAAGTGCTGATGATCTGTGTGGGTTTATTTTATATCCCGCAACTTTGCTAAAGTTGTTCATTGTTTCAAGTGGTTTTTTAGTATATTCCCTAGAAATTTCTAAGTGTGTCATCCTATCATCTGCAAAGCATGATAGCTTTGTTTTTTCTTTGCCTATTTTAATTCCTTCAGTTTCTTTTCTTCTCTTATTGCTAAAGCTAACATTTCTAGTACAATATTGAATAACAGCAGTGATACTGGGCATCCTTGTTTCACTCCTGATCTTATTGGCTAAGCTTCTAGCTTATCCCCGTGACGTATAATGCTTGCTGATGGTTTGTGAAAGATACTGCTAATCACTGGAAGGGAAACTCCATTAATTCCTGTGTTCTCTAGTACTTTTTAAAAATAGGAATGAGTGCTGTCTTTTGCCCAAAGTTTTTTCTGCATCTATTGAGATAATCATATAATTTCTATTAGTTTTGTTATTGATATGGTCAATTATGCTGATAATTTTCCTAATACTGAACCAGCCCTGCATTCCTGGGACAAATCCTGCCTGGTCATAGTATATTATCTTCATGATAAGTTGCTGTAATTGCTTTGCTAATATTTTATTTAAAATTTTCTCATCAATATTCATTAGGGAAATTGATCTATAATTTTCTTTTCTTAAAATAAGCAATATCTCTCTTCCTGGTTTAGGTGTCAGCACCACATTTGTGTCATAAAAAGAATTTGGTAGGACTCCTTCTTCACCTATTTTTCCAAATAGTTTATGGGGATTAACTATTCTTTAAATGTTTAGCAGAATTCACTTGTAAATCCATCTGGCCCTGGAAATTTTTTCTTAGGAAGTTCATTGATAGCTTGTTCAATTTCTCTTTCTAAAATAGGGTTATTTAAGTATTTTATTTCCTCTTCTATTAATCTGAGCAATTTATGTTTTCATAAATATTCAGCCATTTCACTCAGATTGTCAGATTTATTGGCATATAGTCGGGCCAAATAGCTCCCAATTATTGCTGATTTTCTGGTTTGTCTTTCACTTAAACTCTATTTTCTGCTGCTCTGCCTTCCCATGTAACACTTCTACCCTCTTCCTTATTTCCTCTCATGATTTTCTTGCTGATTCCTTTTCTTCTTTTCATTCCTTGTGTCTTGAACAGTTTCTTGGTTTGCTTCCAATACTCCCACTCAGGCTATTTCTGCATATTTTCTTCTCACATTTTATCCTCTTTTTTTTTTCAAACTTCACGTGAATTTTTTTTTACTGTGTCTTCTTGGGTCTGCATATTACATTAGGTGGTTTTAAGTCTTCTAGGGGAGGTTGCAAGTGACTTTTCCTTTTTTTGGTATTTCTGCGGCACTTTTGGAGGGGATTTTGATTGTGATCGAGCCTTTCTCCATTTTCTTGGAGCCCTTTGGTCTCTGCTTAAAACATTGTTTTTAAATTTTTTTTGCATGTGTTCACCATCAGGAGAGTTTGCTGCAACATTGTGGTGATATTTACAGTGAAACAAAAGGTTATTAAGGATGAAAACAAATAGAGAAGTCCTGCATACGCTGTTGGGGTTGGCAATGAATCCATCTTCTTTCTCTCTGATTTTCAGGAGACTGGATTCCTTGAGGGCAGGGACTGGCTTTTGCCTCTCTTTGTACAATGCCTAGCACATAATAGGAGCTTAATAACAGTCTTTAGATTAAACTTTGCTTCCTTTCCTTCTGGGAATCTGAATCCTTTTTGTCTGGTGGTCGTAAGAAGGAGCTGGTCTCATTAGGAGAACTGAGAGCACCTGGGGGTGCAGTTCAACCCACTCCTCCTGCTGCCTCCCAGTTGAGCTCAGCCTCTTCAAGAAGGGTCCTTCCTGAATCCGGCTTGGCCCCCAAAGCACAAAACCAGCCTCCGAGGGCATTGTGGGTGGGGTTTCTCATGGTCTCCAAGGTTCAGGTAGAAGGTGGGGCTGGGGAAAGCAAGAGCCACACCAAAGGGGGAGGAGGTGGCCAGAGGGCAGCCTTAGCCCTGGCACATGCATATGGACCAAGGAGTGGGAGGAGAATGGAGGCATTCCTGTTTCCACTTTATGCAGAACCTGTTGTTGTCCAAGCAGACGATGGCTCTGTGGGGCAAACTTCCAGACCCTGCACACTTGCCTTGCTATTGGGTTCTAATATTTTCTAATTCCATGGGATGGGTTGAAGGAAAGGAATGCAGAAGCCTCCTGGGACCAGAGGCTGGGAGGCTGGCAGCACCGGCTCCTTAGAGGCTCCCTGGGGCCTCTGGTAACTGCCTTGCTGGCATCTTTCCCCAGAGCACACCTGCTGAGTGGGGCAGCCCCCAGGCCTCAGGGTGGGCACAACTGTAGATGGGGCATGAGGGGGCTTGTTTACTGAAGACTGGCCCCTCTGACTTGAGTCAAGTGGAGAGAGCCCCTCAAGAGCCCATGAGGCAGGAGTCAGGGTATTCTACAAGCTGACGCACTCAGACCAGGGTCTGCTGGGTGGCATTTTCTCCACTGGAAACATAGAGCCTTCCCTGGATGTTCTGGTTGTCTGGGCAGAGTCCTTCATGCTGAGCTGGAAAGGCTACTGTGAACTGCCACTCATTCATTGCTCCTTGGGTTTCTCTTGGGATTTCCCACCCTACTTAGACACTCTCATTGGACCATTTCCCAGATGTCAATAGAGCCAAATTCTACCCAGTGCACTGAGATGATGTTAATTTGGACAGCGATCCGCTCTCTTCCCTCCTTCAGCTCTCTGTGGTGACAATCTCCAGCAGCATTATTGAACGCCTGGGCATCGCTTGTTAGCCTGATTCTCCAACTTCTCACCTCTTAAAGTTTCCTGTTGGGTATTTGGTGGCAGATTTGGTCACAAGTTAGTGAAGAGAGCTGTTCCTTGGCATCTCTGTGCATGGGGGCTCAAGTCAAAGGATGGGTGATCCTTATGAGAGGTGACTAACCTGTAGTCACCCTCCCTTGTGACAGCCGGGCACTCTGATATCTGGCAGTGGCTTAAACTGTTTGATTTTCTCATCCATCCATTCATCCATCCATCCATCCATCCATCCATCCATCCATCCAAATATTTATCCTCTAAATATTTATTGAATGCCTGTTCCAGTGACCGGTTGAACAAGCTCTTCTTCAAGGTGTTTATAGTGTAGAAGGGGACAAGTCAAGTTTGTGGATCATTTCTAATAAATACACAGTAGGGTAAAGGTGATAAGGGACAATAAAGGGAGTGACTGGGTTCAGAGGAAGGGCCTTCTGGAGGCACAGTGCCTTGACTCAGAGGATGATGCGATGGTGAGAAATGTGTGGCTAGGGAGATACGGCCAGCCTGGCTGGATAAAGGAGGGGAGTGCCCTTAGCCCTGCTGCATTCCTTGTGGTTTTATGCCCCCTCACCAAGCCCCTTTTATTCACCCCACTCAGTAGACATGCAGAAGCAAAAGTCCCCAGTGCCTCCTACAGCCTGGGCCACGTTTTTTCCTCCTCAGCTATAAGTGGGAGAAGAGATGATCCCTGATGTTCCTTCCAACTTGAAGACTCCATAACTGGGCTGAAGACGCTGAGATGCTACCATTGGGGGCCCCAGGGGCTCTCCTGGAGAGGCAGGCCTTCAGTTTGGGTCCTTGGTTTTTCCCAGTATTGGCCCTTTTCACAGAACAATGTCGTAGTTCTCCTCCCCCGCCTCTCCCTTAGCGCTCAATAGACTAGGGTCAGTTGTTCCATGTGGTTTCAGGTTTAGAACCTGGGAAGGTAGACTTGAGGCCTGAAAGGACATCATTCAAGGTGATGAAATTAGAGGAAGAGACAGCTTGAGATGGCAAAGAAAGGAAAGTTTCCTTCCTCTTCTTCTTCTGTCCCCAGGTGTCTCTTTTGTTTCTTCTTGATGGAAAGCCTTGGGACTTATATTCACGGTCTTTCTTAGGAGGGGGAGAGGGAAGCCTTGGGGCTGGCTGACCTCCACCCCTGTGGAAGGTTTCCTCTCATTAACCTAACTCGAGAAATATCTGGGTGAATGAGCCAGTAAGCTTTCCAAGCCTTTTTTATTTCCTATAAGCAAATGCTCAGAGGTCTTAAATTCTGGGAGCTGACTTCCAGGGTGGGGAGGGGTCTCCCAGGAGGGGAAATTCTTGTTCCATTTGGTCCCCAAGGGCAGAACCCAGAGCAAGGGGGGGGGGGGAAGAAGGGAGTGGAAAAGAGGCCGATTTCTGTTCAAGGTCAAAAGAGCCTCCTCCCCGTGAGAGCTGCCCAGAGTGGAACAGGCAGGAGGTGGTGCGCTGCCTTTCCTTGGTGGCCTTCAAGCAGACCCTGTGTGAGCATGTGCTGGGTGAGCTCTAGGGGGTCTTCCTGCTGGGGTAGGAGCAGCACCTTCCATGACCTCCTCTCTACAGTCAATTGGGGAAGTGAGAGCTGCTGCTCAGGAAGAAGAGCCCAAGACCCTCAGACATGTGGGAGACCCCGAGGATGGGGCAGAGAGAGGACCTGGACTTGCCCTGCTACAGGGAATTCCCCAGTAAGGTTTCTTCTCTGGGCTTCACTGTGGGAGAGATGTGCCCAGAGCACAGAGCAGCTCAGGTGCTGACAGGTGTATGAGGTAGGTCCTGAGCCGGGCGCTCCTGGCTTTGCGGTTGCTGTCCCATGCAGTGAGTTTAAAAACAAAGATTTCTCACTAAGTTTCTTGCTAATGCCTTTCTTATATGTTGTACCTTATTTATGCATGGGCTTTTTTGTTTGTTGATCTGCGTATTTTCAGTTAGGAATCTGTGGGATTAGAATGAAAGAGCAGGCATGCTCACATATATTTCTTTTTTTTAAATTAATTTTTAAATTTATTTTCTTGTTTACATCATTCATTTTCATGAGATTTTTTAATGAAAGAGCAGGCATACTCACATATATTTCTTTTTTTAAATTAATTTTAAAATTTATTTTCTTGTGTACAACATTCATTTTCATGAGATTTTTGAATTACAAATTTTTTCCCCGTCTTTCCCCTACCCCAACCCCAAAACAGCGATCCCACTGTAGAGCCTCTCCCCTGCTCTGCTCTCTTACTTTCTGGTAGGGCAGGGAGGGTCTCCCTATCCCAGCCCTTGTATATCTTAATCCCTAGTTGCAGGTATTGCAGAGCTTTAAATTCTTGATTCTTTCAATTCCTCCCTTGTCACACCCCACCCCTGGGAAGGACAAGCAATTCAATACAGTCTGTGGATGTGTGATTATACAGGACATATTCATAGTGGACATATTGTGACAGTGATCGTATGTCCCTCCTTCCTATCCCTGCCCCCCTTGTTCTGTTCTCTACCCTGTCCCTGTCCCTTTCCTGAAGTGTGTGCTTCCAGCATCCCTCCCCCAGACCCTGCCCTCCCCTCCATCATCCTGCCTCTCATCCCCATTCCCCCTATTCTCCTGTGTGGCATGATGCCCAGTTTAGAGTTTATGCCACTTCTTCCCTAAGCCAGATTCAATGAGAGTAAATGAAAGTAAAGTTGTAACAGTTATCCCTTGCCTCTTCCACACAGGATGATTAACCCCGTTTTGTCTCTCCCTGTCTCCTCTCATTCTCTCGACCTCAGAATTTGCGTTTTAAAGTATCATCCCTTCATATTCAATTGATCATATGCCCTCTATATACCCCTATATACACATGCTCAGATATGTATTCATATGCATATATAGCCTCCTATACAGACATATGTGTAAGTATACATATATATACATTTGTATTCCCTTCACCTATCCTCATACTAAGAAAAGTTTCATAAGTTACTATTATCATTTTTCCATATTGGCATGTAAATAATTCAAATTTGATAAGTTCCTTATGATTTCTTTCCCATGTTTACCTTCTCATGTTTCTTGTGTTTGATTGTCAAATTTTCTGTTCAGTTCTGGTTTTTTCAGCAAGAATGTTTGAAAGTCCTCCACCTCATTGAATGACCATATTTTCCCCTGGAATAATATGCTCAATTTTGCTGGTTAGTTGATTCTTGGTTTTAATCCCAGCTCCCTTAATCTTCGAAATATCATATTCCAGGCCCTTTGATCCCTCAGTGTAGAAGCTG
>JAQQSW010012453.1:0-12522 GCA_028646575.1 Pseudocheirus occidentalis
TGACCCCTTAAACTTTATACTCAGTTTTGCTGGCTACATGATTCTTGGTTTTAATCCTAGCTCCTTTGACCTCCAGAATATCATTTGATCCTTTAATATAGAAGCTGATAGATCCTGGGTTATCCTGATTGTGTTTCCACAACATTCAAATTGTTTCTCCTTGGCTGCTTATAATATTTTCTCCTTGATCTGGAGCTCCGGAACCTGACTATATTATTCTTAGGAGCTTTCTTTTGGGGATCTTTTTCAAGAGGTGATTGGTTCATTCTTTCGATGTATATTTTGCCCTCAGGTTCTAAAATATCAGGGCAATTTTCCTTGAGAATTTCTTGAAGGATGATTTCTAGGCTCTTTTTTTGATCATGGATTTCAGATAGCCCAAAAATTTTCAAGTTCTCTCCCCTGGATCTATTTTCCAAGTCAGTGGCTTTTTTCAAGGAGATATTTCACATTGCTTCTATTTTTCCACTTGTTTGGATCTGTTTAATAGCATCTTGATTTCTCATAAAGTTATTAGCTTCCATTTGCTTCACTCTAATTCTGAAGGAGTTATTCTCTTCAATGAGGTTTTGAGACTCTTTTTCCATCTGGAAAATTCGACTTTTTAAGGCATTCTTCTCCTCATTGGCTTTTTGGGCCTCTTTTGCCATTTGATTTAATCTGTTTTTAGGGTGTTATTTTCTTCAGTCAGGTTGTTGACTCTCTTTTCATGATTTTCTTGCTTCATTCTCATTTCTCTTATGGCCTATAACCAATTCACATTTTTCTTGGAAGCTTTTGGTTTACAATTTCTGACTTCACTGTCTTCCTCCCATTCCATGCTTTGGTCCTTTTTGTCCCCCAAAAAGGAATCCAAAGTTGGATTCCTGTGCTTGCTCATGTTGCCACTCAATTACTTGACTTTTGAGCTCTTTACTACAGTAGAACTCTGCTTCCAGAGGGGAGAGCTTTGTCCCAAATTGCTGGGGTTTTCGTAGCTGCCAGAGCTAGGGGGCACTGTTTCTACAGCCCCCACTAGCTCTGGCACACTGGTCACACACCTCGGGACCATCTCCCAAGACCATGATCCAGATCCAGGAAGGTTAGAGCAAGAGCAATTACTCTCTGAATGTTTGCTTGCCCCCCCCCCTACAATCTGCAGGCCGGGAGCTTTGAAGCTGCCATGTGGAGGTGGCTGCAGGGCCACCATACCTCCACCCCTTCTAGCTTTGGAGGCAGAGGCTGGATCACACTCTGTTCCCCCTCACCCCCTGGGTTCCAACAGAGTTCCACTGACCTCTCACTTTTTCTTTGGCATCTATGGGTTGATATTTCTGGAAACTACCACTGCTGCTGGTGATCCACTCTCCTGAAGTCTGCTGCAGCTGCTGGGTGGGGCTGCCTTGCAGGCTCACATAGGACTGGGCTCAGCTCCCAGCTTGCTGTGATAAACCCTTCTTGTCTGCCTGCTGGGCTGCCTTCAGTGGGAGATTTGTTTCTCTATGTCACTTTGTGGGCTCTGTAGCTCTAAAATTTGTTTAGAGTCATAGTTTATAGGTATTTGAGGTGGTTATGGGGGGAGCCCACAGAATTTTCCTGCTTCTGTGCCACTATCTTGGCTCTGCCCCACCGTATATCTTTTCAGCCAATCACATGTAGTTATTATAAAATGAATTTGTATGGTGAAATATTCCAGCTTCTTTCATCTCCATCACTAAGGAAGAGAGATATATCTTTCACTCTTCTATTCTGGAGATCAAATATTGTTTAATATTAACTAACTAGAGTAATCTAGTTAGTTAATTGTTCATTAGTTAGTTAATAGTTAATAGTTCAAATGGAATGCCAAGGGCTTCCATTTGACCCTACCCATAATTATTAGAAGTTGCTGTATATATAACTGTACCAATACTGACTTCCCAAAATTTATAATATTCATTCCCACAATTCACTCACCCTTATTATTCACCACAACTGTTACCCAGATGGGCAGTATTCCAAACAACACTACCCTCAGTCATCTTCTCTTCAAAATCCCCAGTGGAAACTAAGGTGCTTCTATGGACCCATATGGGCCCTTTGCTACTATAATAATCTGACTACTGAATCCTAGCAGCCTCTTGTATATCTGTCCTTTCCAAGTCACCACAATTCAGGGTTATAGCTTCTAGGTCCCTTGCAGGCCTAATTTTAGAACAATCCAAGCTTCAAAGGAAAACTTGGTCCTTTTCCCAGGGAAATTCATCCCAAGACTCCCTGAATTCTGGATACAAAGACTTGAGTGGCTTAGAGTTATCAAAGTGGGTGGAGACCTTCAGTGAATAATTTAAGATTGAGAGGGACAGAAGGAACCTTACCACCTCTATTTCAGATATTACTTTACAGTTTTCTCAATATCCCCTACAGATAATTGGTAATCTTTTCAACTCCATATTTTAAGATCCTTACACAAGGCTTCTTATTGGAGAAGATACTGTCACTCTCTATCCACCTAACATGTGCCACTCCCTATGTAATCACCAGATTACATAGCTGTATGGATTTTCCTGGACAGCTGCCAGGTATGTTCCAGCATCCCACCCAAATTTTACCAATTGATCTTTCCATGTCTATGTGGTGCTATGCCAGCGACACCCATAAGTAAGCCTGACATCATTCAAGAGCCACTCTGCTCAAAAGACAAGATCTAATTGTTTATGACACAGGTAGGGGATTGGGAGGAGGAAATAAATCTACTCCATCAATTGCATATTATTGGAATTCACCCCCTCCCTTTCTGACCCCATTGGAAAATCATTTAGGGAAAAATTCATCACTACAGGGTTAGGTATGCAAAAATTTCCACCTTAGCAACCTTTATTCTGATCTAATTGTGTCAATTGACTGATTATTGAAAGTAAACTCATCATGGTGGGCTCATGAGCTATAGTTTTAGGAGTGTAAACCCACAGAACCTCTTGAAACTGAAGTAGTCATTCCTGGAAAGACCCAACCTGTGAGTACTAGTTGAAGATTTACCCAGAGGAGGCACTAAAATGTAAGCTATCTAAGGTCAAGGACAGTCTCTCTTTTATGTTTTTTTTATTCTTCTATCAAGCACAATACCTAGCATATTCTAGGCACCTTAATAAATACTTGTCCAGTGATGTCTTCTAACACACACATTTTAATCCAGTCTCTGGCATCTGTACAGAGGTCAATAATGCACCTTTCAAGAGTGCGTTTTCAAGACAGAGTAGTTTGCATATGCATTAAGGTATACAAGATAGGATGATCACTAATTCAACAATTTTCTGGCTTCTGGATTGTATTAAAGAGGCAGAGAGTGAGAAAGGGAATGGAAGGAGTGGAACCGAGGTGAGAGTAAAGATTAAAGAGCCCCAGGCCAGGAAGGGAAGTGATTGTAGAGGAGGAAGAAATCAAGAACAAGAGATTGGAAGGATGTACAGCAGCAAGGAAGTACATTGACAGAGCCAGAGGCAGAAACTCTAAAAGAACACCAAAGGCAGACTTAAAGGGTGTTGGAGAATAAGGGAACTTATGCAGAGACAGACCAGAAAGAAGAAAAAAATAGGCATGTTTCACACCAGCAATGTATTTCTCTAGGTACTACTCTTTAAGAAGTGAAAAACTGGATTTATGCAAGAAGCCAAATTAGATTTGCAATCTTATTCCTTTAAATGGAAAACTCCTTGTTTAACATACATTTTAATTTGTTTTTTAATGTTCAGTCATGCCCAACTCTTCATGACTCTGTTTGGGGTTTTCCTGTCAAAGATACTGGGGTAGTTCTCCATTTCCTTTTCCAGTTCATTTTACAGATGAGGAAATGGAGGCAAACAGTTAAGTGACTTATCCAGGGTCACACAGCTAATAAGTGTGTGAGGCTAGGAAGATCAGTCTATCTGACATTAGACCTGGCAGTCTATCGACTGTACCACCTAGCTGACCCTTTTAGTTTGCTAACATCCTGTATTTACTCAGCCTCCCAGGGTCCACTTATTATGTTAATCAAAGCACAGCTCTAGCCCGTGATGCTCTTGTTCCTATTGACCAGGAACCATCTTTTCATGAAAACAGACTCCATTACTTCCTAGCACCTAGACCACCCCTAGCCAGGAAAAGGCAATCCTGGTTGATTAAGTCCAAATCACCAATAGAAGCCTCACCGGGACTATCTTCCTCTGAGGCAGGCCTCACCTTTAATCTCTGACAGAAAAAGCCCAGAGGCCTCATGCCCATTCTGCTCTGTTTTAATGGAAGGAGACCAGTCACTGACTACTCTGAAAGCAAAGACCTAAAAAGGGCTTTGTCTATTTAAAACCAAACACAATTCTCCCTCTGCAGCCCTAAACTGATTAAAAGCTGGAGTCTTTCGGTTTTGTTTTGAAAAGTGCCAGGGTTTTATGTTGGTTTTTTTTCCCTCTTCACTATTTCCAGCTGTTGAGGCACATCAGTGTGAGAGACCACACACCAGAAGCCACAGCATTTCGGAGGCCTGGTGGAGATTAAGCACTCAGGCAGGGGTTTGGGGCTCAACAGAAGGCGTGTGGCAAGGCAGCCCTGGAAAGCTGGGAGCAGAAGGTGGAGAAATGGGGTGGGGTGAAAGAGTGGAGAGGAATCCAAGCTGGAAGCAGAGATAAGTCTCAGAAGCAAGTCTTTAAGATGCCTGCCATCTGATGGCCCATTCCCAAACCCTCAATGAAGTCTCCCCCATCAAGTCCAGAATGAAAACGGTCACAATGCATAATTTAATTTAGAGGTATCTTTGTAGCATCATAGATTCAGGGCTTGGAGGCTCCTAGTTCCAATGCCCTCACAGATGAAGAAAACGTGACTCAGAGGAGCTAAGTTATCTCCCCAAGGGATCTTGTTGTTCAGTCATTTCAGTCTTGTCTGACTCTTTGTGACCCCATTAGGGGTTTTCTTGGCAAAGATACTAAAGTAATTTGCTATTTCCTTATCCACTTTATTTTACAGCTGAGAAAATAGAGGCAAACAGAGTTAAGTGACTTGCCTAGGGTCATACATCTTGTAAATGTCTTATGTTGGATTTGAACTCTGGATGATGAATGTTCCTGTCTCCAGGTCTGGCACCCTACTCACTTGCACCACCTAGCTGTCCTAGATGAACCAATGTCACGTAGGCAATAAATAGCAGGACCAGTATTTGAAATCAGGTTCTTTGAACTGAAATGCAGAATAATTTCCATTGTCCTATGTTGCTGCTCGCATTGACAATATTAACTTCCTTCTGATGCTCAACTCAGGTGCCATACTTTACGAGAGATCTTCCCTAAGATAGTCCCAGTTTCTCCCATTATCACCACCAACCCCAACTTTTTTAAAAAAGTAATTTTATCAAGTTCTTCGCATTTATATAAATTAAAAATTGAAGTAAATATTGAGTGAGAACCACTTTAGACACATAAGAGAACTGAAGACTCCGTATTGATATGTTACAGTAGTTTAATACTGGAGACTTAGAAATTATGTGGCCCAATCCCCTTACTTTGTAAATGAAGACATAGCCTTAGAGAGATGAGGTGACTGTCCAGGGTGCTAGGGCCAAAGTGAGCTCTTCTCATTTCAATGCTTTATTCTTCAGTAGAAAGTTCTTCATGAATAGACCCCTCTCTTCTAGTTATCCCATTTTCTGCATTTGTGATACAGCAGGACTTAGCCAATGGGGGTCAGAGACCAGGTATTTGAAATGTTTGGAGATCCTTTGCTATCTCCTACCAAAAACTCAGTAGGAAAAAGAGAGAAAAGAAGGGGGTAGCACTCCACCTGGGGCTTTCCCAGCTCCCACTTGCTTTGGTGGGCTGGGTCTAGAGTAAACATCTAATTCTTGCTCTCCAGTTTCTAGTGGTTATCCTGAGAGCCTGGGTTTCTAGTACTCATCTTCCTGAGTTCAAAACCAGCCTCAGACACTTCCTAGCTGTGTGACCCTGGACAAGTCACTTAACCCTGTTTGCCTCAGTTTCTTTATGTGTACAATGAGCTGGAGAAGGAAATGGAAAACCACTCCAATATCTTTGCCATGAAAACCCAAATGGGATCATGAAGAGTTGGATACAACTGAAATTACTGAACAACTACAACTCCTTGAAGGGTTGAACAAAATGAATGGAGGTCAGAAATCTGAGGCTTTGCCTCCCCCTTCCAAGGTGGGTCCCACTATGTAAAGCAGTGATGAGGAATGGGGGAAGCACCAGAAACATTAGGGCCACAGATAATGACACTTCTAGCATAGTTATCAACCTTCATCATGGATTAGGACCATCTTTTTAGTAAAGTGGCTATGAGACCTTTATCCTATCAAAGAAAAGGGAAAAGGACCTATTTGTACAAAAATATTTGTAACAGCTTTTTTTGTGTGGTGGCAAAGAATTAGAAATTTAGGAAATTTCCCATTAATTGGGGAATGGCTAACCAAGTTGTGGCATATGATTGTGATGGAATACTATTGTACTATAGGAAATGAGAAGCAAAATAGTTTCAGAAAAACTTGGGAAAACGTATACGAACTAGTGCGAAGTGAAGTGAGCAGAACCAGGAGAACATTGTACATAGTAACATTATTATGAGAATGATCACCTGTGAAAGGCTTAACTACTCTGATAATACAGTGATCCAAAACAGCTCCAAAGGACCATGATGACAATTGTCGTCAGCCTCCAGGATAGACCTGATGAACTCTAGAGTACACATTGAAGCATAGTTTTATTTTTTTTTAGTTTTATTCTTCCTGTATGTGTGTGTGTGTGTTTTCTTTTCAACACAGCTAATATGGAAATATATTGTGTGTGACTTCATACGTGTAATTGATATACTGCTTGCCTTCTCAAGGGGTGGGAGAGGGATGGGAGGGAGGCAGAAAATTTAAAACTCAAATTTTTTTTCAAATGAACATTTTTGACACGTAATGGAGAAATATTTAATGAAATTATATATGTATATATGTAATTTTTTAAAAAGAGAGACCTTTACCCTCTTTTACAAAGCCTGTTTTCAGTATCAAGAGTCATTTTGTAGCCCTCACTTGGTGGTACCTAACCCATCAGCCATCTCCCACTCCCTTCCTTGATAGAAAGCAAGACGCTGCCAAATATTTCCAAATATTGAAATCTTTCCTGAGAAGGAGTTGTCTTGGCAACTGTCTACTACTATACTGGTAATAATGTAGAAAAGCCTTAAGAACACTGGCCCTGGAGTCAGGAGGACATGAGTTCAAATCCAGCTTCAGACACTTGATCCATCCTACTAGCTGTGTGACCTTGGGTAAGTCACTTAAGCCCAATTGCCTTGCCTTCCTCCCTCCAAAAAAATTCCATGTTATAGTAAAGAAAGAGATACTATGGGGCTGCTACATCCCATTCTGCCTTCAACAGTTGTCCAGTCCTTTGCCAGAACCCAAGCACTATCCTCATGTGCTTACTGCACCCCCCCATACCACTATTCCTCTATTCTAATGCCCAAGATTTGTTCCCCTCTATTGAAACTGGGTCCCTTGTGTCCCCATGTTCAGGACCAAAGAATGCCTCATTATGCCAAGGCTCAAGTAGAGCCACTGCCCCCCATGCCAGGGCCTGAGTGATCACCCCTGGCCTAAGCCAAGAATTAACCTCCTGGGCCAGGGCTACACTACGCACTTAGCATTCCCACAGCTCAGGAAATAACCATCTCTAACTTCTACTACTCTGAGAATGTCAGCAATAGACACACGTGATGGCTCGGGCACCTTTAAGGGATTGTGGCCAACCAGGCAAGAAGTGGGCTCCTCCTATGGTCAGTGATTATTTTCTCTTATGCAAAAGAATCATTCTGCTTACCATCATCTCTGATTGGAAGACTTAGGAGCTCTTGCATATGACTGTCTCATAAGGCTAAAGCCAAGGCTAGGAATGTCCATCTCAGGATTGCTGTTCACTAATCTATGCTCAGGGAAGTAGACACAAGTCAGAAGAGGCAGTCACAGGCTTGTCCAGGTCAGTAAAGGTGCTGTCATGCATGAGCAGTTGCCATTTCTTCTGGGGTAAAAAGATATCTTGGGCCTTTGCTGGGGATTACCCTTCTGGAGCTATTTACTCACCCAGAATAAATGTTCCAGCAGGAAAGAGAGTTACAGTCTATAGTTCCAAAGGGATAACAGAAACCATCTCTACTTTTAAACTGCTGGAGCCTCCCATTCTTAGAAAATCAACTGATGTGTCTTTGGCACATTTGTCCATATCTCCAATTCTAGAAAGGTCTCTAGGAGTCTGGGGAAACTCAAGTACCATTCTCTTAATGCCTCCTCCAGTGCTCTGCACTAAAGTCTCAATAAAACCCATGTGATGCAATTCTTACAACCTTTTAAATGCTATATGAAAAAGTCTGAAGCACTCTATTCAGTAGACTATGTTAATGGTGTTTAAAGAGTACTGAAGCCTACCACAGCTGGTGGGCCTAGACAACTGTATCATTCTCAAATATAAATGTATTTAATTCAATAAACAATAGTATACAACACATATCATCATCAAGGCAAGGTTTTCAAAGACTCTGAACACTCCATATCTGTCTCTTATTGCTAAATTACCACAACAATTTACTTTCTAATGCTCTTAGGTCATTGGAGGCCCATACCACTAGAAACACTTACAGAAATATGGTGGACAGAAGGTGTAATGGTCCAGTATCAAAGTATCTGATCATCTGAGGTTTCCCTTCCTCTACTTTGTCTTTTCTCACCTTCCACCATGAAATTGTTCTAATTCAATACTACCAAGTAATGCCAAATCATGTGGACAATGACTGATTCAAGGTAGGTTCAGTACTGAACCACTCATAGACCATCTTAATTAAAGGAAGTTTACTTAGCTATGCCATGGAAGGGATATTCAGATAGGTGTAGCTCCATAATGGTTCAATGGATCAGCAACATTTGTCAAGCCTGAGGAGCAACCAATGACATCCTGTGCACTGGGATTATTTTATTAGACAATCAGAAAGCTGGTCTTTAACTTGAGCTGGTCATTTCCCTTGCATTAGTGCCTGGAACCAATCAAGTCTTGAGGACACTTGCCTTTTAGAGGAAAGACTGGACTAGATAGAGGTGTTAAATACACAGACAACAGGCCACAACACTTCTGAGCACAACTTGAACCAGATTAAAATGTGGTTCCTGTCTGATTTTAATGTGTTGATTTATTAATAAAAAATATTTAGAAGTATGGTTCCCTAAGGCAATATGTAGCCTATAGGGGTCCTTATATATAGTTTAGTGCCCCCTGTTTCTATTTGAGTTTGATATCTCTAGTCTATACCCCACTGTAGGGATCTTAATAGATGTTGCTTCTTCACCTTTGCTTTTAGGAAAAATTAACATAAAATTTTCCTAAATGATCTCATTCTCCACATTTTATTTCACATAATAGAGGCATGGAGTATATATTTCAATTCTTCTTATACTCATACCCTTTCTCTCTCTTTTCTTCTTCTGTCTCTCTTCCGCTTCTAATTTTTCTCAGTTTTCCACCTTTTGCTTTTTCTTACTCTGATCTTTCTTCTCTTTATTCCCTTTCCATCTCTCCTTTCTTTTCCATTCCTCATTCTCAACTTTCCCCCCTTTTCCTTCTTCCTTCCTCTGTCTGACACTGATTCTGCTCTCTCTAGCAAGGATTCTAAAGGTTTCTAAATATGGACACTTTCATGATTTCCTTTGATTGGGAAAGGTGATCAACCAGGGATGGATCTGAAGTAATGAAAATTCTGTGTAACTAAATATTTTAAAGTAAGTATTATTTTGGTATTACATACATATAGACATACATCACATATATACATGCATATAATCTGCTGAACCATAAAAATTTAATAAGTAAGAATAATTTGTAATGAGAATAGTCATTGTTTGAATTCAAATATTCTTATTAAAGGCCTTCACCCTTTAGAATAATAATTCCCTTGTATGAATTATGCATTTGATTAAATTTGTATAAATCATAAGTTTGATGTTTTCATAGATGTAGGTAGAATCCTTGTATAAAGTTTTAGTATAATTTTGCAGAAATTATGCAAAACTATTCTTGAGGTAGAGGCAAAATAGTGGACTAGCAGAAAAAAGCATACTAAGTTCCTTTCATCCACCTCCCCTCCCCCAACAACACCTTTAAAGAGATCTAGAAAATTCATAAGATCAAGTTCTGATCTGGAAATTCAAGAGCAAAATCACAGTGAGTCCTCTTTCCTGCTCAGGTAGGCATAGGAAGACAAAAAATTCTGTAAACACTGGGGACAGGTTTTAGCCAGCGACAGCCCCATGGAGCATACCAACGCAGGTACAGGCTGTGCACTAGGGCAAGAATTGGTTCCAATTCCAGAAGAGGGACCCAACCTTATTCAGGGTGCCTGAATAGATGACAACTGGCAGTCCTATTATTCCTACCAGTTTCAGGTCAGAGTTCTGGGGTGGCAATCCAAGATGAGGTATGGTCACGTGAACTAGGCTATGTACCAAGCAAAGAGAAAATTAAAAAGCAAACAAAAAAATTCTGTGGTTTTAACATAGGAACAGAACAGAGTCTCAGTTCTAAACTCCTGTGCAGTCTGAAGCCTAAAGTATAATATCCAGGACAGAAACCTCAGATCAAAGGGGAACTTACAATTCTGTTACTCTGAACTAGCAGAGACTTCCAGCTGCCTGATAGTGGCTGAGTTTAGCAGCAGTATAATGGAACTCCAACTGGGGCAAACTCAAAGGTTTGCTGCTCAGACACAAAATCAGATCAGGAAGTTGCAGAGCTCAAACCAGGAAGGCAGACTCTTCTCTAAATCAAACTACTTTGGAAGCAGTGAAAGCTTACAAATCCCTAACCCAGGTGATCTTTGGATCCTGAAATAGCTAACTCAATACTCAACATTCCAAGAGAGCAGAAACAGGAACAGTCCAGATATTTCTTCTAGAAGCATAGAGAACCCAGCCCTAACATAAAATCTAAAGTGAAGAAGTAGGCAGGAAGAATGTGTTAATAAGGAAGAATCCCTCGATAAAAAAACTATTGTAGTAACAGGGTTGGTCAAGACACAAACCCAGAAGAAGAGAATGACTTCAAAATATCTACAGGCAAAGCCTCAAAGAAAAACACAGATTCAATACAAATTCAACTAGAATTTCTGGAATAAATAAAACATGGATTTTTAAAGGAGGTAAAAATATTGTGAATGAAATGAGAGCCCTAGAGAGAAAAAAGAAAAGAAACAAAGGATACAGAAGAAAGATTTAGAAAGATAATTAACAACTTGGTACAAAATGTACAGTACAAAACCCTGCCCAAGCAAAAAACTCTTTGAAAAATGAGAATATACCAACAAGAAGATTATGACTCCATGAAACAAAAAATATTAAAATAAGATCAAATGACTGGAAAAAATAAAATATAAGATAGCTAACAGCAATAACAACTGACCTGAAAAAATAGTTAATGGAGAGATAATTTAAGAATCATTAAACTACTTGAAAGCTGTGGTCTAAAACAAAGAACACAAACATCATATTTCAAGAAATTGTGAAAGAAAACTTCCTGGATTTCTTAAAAAAAAAAAACAGAGGGTAAAGTAGAAATAGAAAGAATCTATACGGCACCTCCTGAAAGATACTCCAAAATGAAAACTCCTAGGCACATTATAGTCTGAGGCCATAGTTTTCAGGCCAAATAAAAAATATCACAAACAACCAGAAAGAAAAAAAATTAAAGTACCAAAGAGCCATAGCCATACATAATCCTTGAGAGCAGGGATTATCTTTTTATCTTTCTGTGTGTCTCCAGAGTTTAGCACAGTGACAGGCATATAGGAAGCACTTAATAAATGTTTTGTTCACTGACTCACTGGCACCATTTAGCAGTTACCAGTATAAAAGAATGGAGAGCTTGAAATATGGTATTTCTAAAGGCAAAGGATATAGGTAGACAAGAAACAATAACGTATCCTACAAACTGAATGTAATCCTACAAGTTGTAATGGTAATCAATTTGCTTGATATTTAGGGCTAAGTAGATCAGATACTTAGGGCTAAGTAGATCATAAACTTAGGGTTAAGTAGATCCTAGTAACTTAGGGCTAAGTATAGAACTCTGTCCATTGGTGAAAAGGTGTAAATTCCCCTGTTGACATGGAAGAATGCTATTGGCTGAGGCACTCCCCTGTGGACTTGGGAGAAGGCCAGTGTTTATAAGGGATAATTTTTACAGAGACAGACAGATTTTGCATTTGGTTCCTCAGTGAAGCTGACTGAAGATATGAACAGGATGGGACTTTGTTTGTTGGTGGCCTGGCTGATCCTTGAGTTCCAGGCAAGAGAAATCCTGAAGGGTCTGAGGTGTGCTGAATCCCATGAACTTCAGTGTGTGCTGAGGATTGCCTTGAGGACTGGACAAGGACCTGGGAACTGTTCATCCCTGAGGACTGGACGAGAACCTGTCAGCTTTCAGCTCCTGAATCTAGGTGATTGTTTGACAGACTCAGGAGGGAGCTGGGACCAGGGAAGAGGGTCCAGGG
>JAQQSW010012454.1:0-12521 GCA_028646575.1 Pseudocheirus occidentalis
GTCACAATATGTTCACTATGAAGATGTCCTGTATAATTACACATCCACAGCCTGTATTGAATTGATTGTCCTTCCAGTGGGGGTGGGGGACAAGGGAGGAATCGATAGAATCTAGAATTTAAAGTTCTGCAAGACCTGCAACTAGGAATTAAGATATACAGGGGCTGGGATAGGGAGACCCTCCCTGCCCTACCAGAAAGTAAGAGAGCAGAGCAGGGGAGAGCCTTTACAGTGGGATTGCTGTTTTAGGGTTGGGGCAGGGGAAAGATGGGGAGAAAATTTGTAATACAAAAATGTCATGAAAATGAATGATGTAAACAAGAAAACAAATTTTAAAAAAAGATGATAATGGACAAAGATCTCAGATCAGTATAAGGAGAGACTTTCCAAATGACAGCTGTCCATAAGCAGAATTGAGCTACCTCCTATATGTCCTCCTCTCTCTACTCAAACAGTTACCACTTTGATGTGGGCCTTCATCCCTTAATTCCTGGACAATTACAACAGCTGTTTGGTAGATTCACCTTCCTAAAGTATCTCCTGACCTCAATACATTCTCTACTCGGCTGCCACTGTGATCTTCTTGAAAACCAATAGGAAGATGGATTTTCTCAACTCTTCTCCAAGACCAAACTTGGTTATTATTAGTGTATCATGCTCAAATTCACTTCACTGCTTTTATACTATTATGGTTATTTATACTATTGTGTTCATTTTCTATGTCTATATTTTCCGATTCTTCTGGGCTTCCTCAATTCTGCATCATTTCATATATCTTTCCACACTTCTCTGAGTCCTTCATATTCATTGTTACTAAAGACAGAGTAATAGTTCAATAATATACCAGCACAATCTCTTCAGTCATTTCAAAATGAATGCATAACAACTTTTCTCCTACTTCTTTGCTACCACAAAATTGCTGCTATGAATATTTTGATATACATGTGACCTTCCTATCTTTGATCTAGCAATGAGATGGATCAATGGATATGGACATTTTTTCAGTATCATGTTAATTCAGCAAACATTGATCACTTACTATGTGCCAGACACTTAGCACTAAGCAAATGGGATACAAAAAAAGGCAAAAATAATTCCGTTTTCAAGGAGCATCATTCCCAATTGCTTTCCAGAAGTGGTCAGACCAATTCCTGACTTTACTAATGGCATATTAATGTGTCTATTTCCCCCACAATCTCCTCCTCCCTGCCAACACCAACTATTTGTATGTTTGCCATCTTTGCCATTTTTCTGGGTGAGAGGTAAAACCTCAGCTATAACTGATTTGAATGTCTCTTAGTGATTTGAAGCAATCGTTCATATGATTGTTAAATAATGTATAATTCTTAGGAAAGAATCTCCTATTTGATAAGAGCTGCTGGGAAAACCAGAAAGCAGATGACCAGAAATTAGTCTCAGACCAACATCTTACGTCATATTCCATAATACATTCAAACTGGATATATAACTTGAAAATTCAAGACCACACCATAAGAAAAAAAATCAGAAGAAATGTAGATGCTTTCAGAATTATGGATAGCAGATGAACCCTAAATCTAAACCTAAACAAGGAATAGAGGCAATTACAAAAGATAATATAGATAATTTTGATCACGTGAAATTTAAAAGCTTTTGAACAACCAAAATGAACATGTGTAGAATAAAAAGCATCAGTCACCTGGGAAAATATCTGTATAAAATATAAGGGCTTGATATCAAAGATATACAAACAATTAACAGAAATATATGACTTAGTAAAGAAATGGTCAAAGAATATAAACAAACAGTTTCTCAAAAGAAGAATTCCAGATTATTAACAACCATATGAAGGAATGTTCGAAATCACTAATAAGAAAAACACAAATCCAAACAACCTTGAAGTTTCATCTCACACCTTCAAAACTGAGAAAGAAGCTGTAGAGTGACCGGTCCACTAATGAATTACTGATAGAGCTGTGAACTGGTATAAATACTTTGGAAAGCATTTTGGAATTGTGCAAATAAAATTACTATAATGTCCATAAGCCTTTAACCCAGATTCCACTGCTAGAGATACACCCTCAAGGAGGTCACTGACAAAAAGAGAGGCTCCGTATCCACCAAAATATTTATAGCAACACTTTTTGTGGTAGCAAAAAAAAAAAAAAAACCCACAATGGTAGATGACCC
Organism: Pseudocheirus occidentalis; assembly: GCA_028646575.1. NCBI lineage: Eukaryota > Metazoa > Chordata > Mammalia > Diprotodontia > Pseudocheiridae > Pseudocheirus > Pseudocheirus occidentalis. The sequence goes on from JAQQSW010012454.1 coordinate 2,170, forward strand.
TCAGTTGGGGAGAGGCTAAACAATTTGCAGTACATTAATGTAATGGAATATTACTGTGCTATATGAAACCATGAATATGGATACAGAGAAGCATGGAAAAACTTACATGAACTGATGTAAATGAAATTAGCAGGACTAGGAAACAATATACACAGTAACTACAACAGTGAAAATAAAAAGATCAATTACTTATAAAGAATGAAGACTGGATGTCACAAAATTATTATGACTATGCTTGACTCTCAAAGAAATGTAATGAAAAGATGCTTTCCTAGCCTAGCTGTACCAGATCTCCAACTGCATTACAGAGTGATAATTTTCAAAACAACAAGAATTGTAGATCAATGGAATAGATTAGGTAGAAAATACATAGTAGTAAATGACCATAATAATCTAGTGTTAGATCAATCCAAAGATCCAAGCTTTTAGGACAAGAACTCACTATTTGGATATAGAAGCAGGAAAACAGTGCAGCTCTCACATGGCCACCTCAACTATCCATAAAATATGACTCTAAACAAATTTTAGGACTCCAAAAACTCACAAAAATACACCTCCTTCTGAAGGCAGCTCGGCAGGTGGGATTCATCGCAGCTCTGGGAGCTGAAACCAGCCCAGACGGAAACTGTGGCTTGGCCCCAGGGCGAGCAGGACAAGCAGGACAAGGTGCAGCTGGAACCTTCAGTAGAGCAGATCAGTGGCAGCTGTGGAAGTTTCCAGATTTATCAAGCCAGAAGAAATAAGGACTAAGTGAAAGGTCAGCGGAACTCAGGCTAAATTTGGGGGAGAAAAGCAGTCTGGCCAAAGTGCCTCCAGGGCAAGGAAGCAACATTAGTGGTGGCCCTGCAGCAGCTTCCACCTGGCTGCTTCAGAGCTCCTGGCCTGCAGACTGCAGGGGGACCAAGCAATCATTCAGAGGCCAAGTGCTTTTGTGTTGAGCGGCTTGGATCCGGATCATGGTCTTAGGTGTTGGTCCTGGGGTGCATTTTCAGTGAACCAAAGCTGGTGGGGGCTTCACCAGCCTAATAGCTCTGGCAGCTGCAAAAACCCCAGCAATTTGGGACGAAGCTTTCCCACCTGGAAGCAGATATCCACGGAGCTAAAAAGACAAGTAATTCACTGGCAACATGAGCAGGAAAAGGAAGCAAAGTAAGATCAGCAACCGAACTCTGGAATCCTTTTTTGGGGACAAAAAGGATCAAAGCATGGAACAGGAGGAAGACAACATAGTCAGAACTCCCACACCAAAAGCTTCTAAGAAATATGAAGACTGTCTAGAAGCCATAGATCAACTTAAGAAGGATTTGGAAAACCAAATAGGAGAAGTGGAAGAAAAATTGGGAAGAGAAATGAGAATGATGCAAGAAAATCATGAAAAGAGAATCAACAACCTGACTGAAGAAAATAACACCTTAAAGAACAGAATAACTCAAATGGAAAAAGAGGCCCAAAAAGCCAATGAGGAGAATGTCTTAAAAAGTTGAATTTGCCAGATGGAAAAAGAGACTCAAAAGCTTTCTGAAGAGAATAATTCCTTCACAATCAGGGTGGAGCAAATGGAAGCAAATGACTTTATGAGAAACGAAGATACTATTAAACAGATCCAAACAAATGAAAAAATAGAAGGCAATGTGTAATATCTCTTTGAAAAAAACCACTGACCTAGAAAATAGATCCAGGAGAGACAATTTAAAAATTATTGGACTACCTGAAAGCCATGATCAAAAAAAGAACTTAGAAAGCATCCTTCAAGAAATTCTCAAGGAAAATTGCCCTGATATTCTAGAACCAGAGGGCAAAATAGAACTTGAAAGAATTCACCCATCACCTCTTCAAAAAGATCCCCAAAAGAAAACCCCTAGGAATATTACAGCCAAGTTCCAGAATATCCAGATCAAGGAGAAAATATTACAGGTTGCCAAGAGAAAGCAATTTGAATATTGTGGAAACACAATTAGGATACCCTAGGATCTGGCAGCTTCTACATTGAGGGATTGAAGGGCCTGGAATATGATATTTCAGAGATCAAGGGAGCTTTTAAAACCAAGAATCACCTACCCAGCAAAATTGAGCATAATGTTCCAGGGGAAAATATGGTCATTCAGTGAGGTGGAGGATTTTCAAACATTCTTGCTGAAAAAACCAGAACTGAAAAGAAAATTTGACACTCAAATACAAGCATGAGAAGGCAAACATGGAAAAGAAATCAAGGAACTTATCAAAGTTGAACTACTTACATGGAAAAACGATAATGGTAACTTATGAAAGTTTTCTCAGCATGAGGACAGATGAAGGGAATACAAATGTATATATACATATACATACATATATGTCTATATAGGAGGGTATATAGATATGCATATGAATACATATCTGAGTATGTGTATATATGTGTACACAGATAACACAAGATCAACTTAATAGGAAGGGATGATACTTTAAAAGGTGAAATTCTGAGGTGGGAGAAGATTAGAATGAGAGGAGACAGGGGAGACAGAATGGGGTTAATTATCTCATATAGAAGAGTCAAGGGATAATTGTTACAATGGAGGGGAAGAACAGGAAGGCAAAAGGGAAAGTGTCAACTTTACTCTCATTGAATTTGGCTTAGGGAAGGAATGACATCAACTCTAAACTAGGTATCTTGCCACACTGGAGAGTAGAGGGGTTGAGGATGAGAGGTGGGATGGTGGAGGGGAGGGCAAGATGGGAGGGAGGGTTGCTAGAAGTACACACTTCTGTAAAGGGACTGGAACAGGGTAGAGAATAGAACAAGGGTGGGGGTAGGATAGGAAAGAGGGACATATAATCAGTCTCTCACAATATGTCCACTGTGGAGATGTTCTGTGTAGTGACATATGTACAGCCTGTATCGAACTGCTTGTCCTTCCAGTGGGGATGGGTGATGAGAGAGGAAGTGAAAGAATCTAGAATTTAAAGTTCTATAATCAAATGTTAAAAATATGTATGTATAAAGGTTATTATTAGTATTAACTACATGCAACTGGGAACTAAGATATACAGGCACTGGGGTAGGAAGACCCATCCTGGCCTACTGGTAAGTTAGAGGGGATTTTGGGGAGGGCATAGGAGGGAGCAGATTAGGGGAGGGGCTTTTACAGGGTTTGCTGTTTTGGGGTGGGGGTAGGGGAATGATGGGAAGAAAAATTGTAACTCAAAATCTCATGGAAATGAGTGATGCAAAGAAGAAAAAAATTAATAAATTCAGAGTGGAAAAAAACCCTCACTATTTGACAAAAATTGCTGGGAAAACTGGAAAAATACCATATACCAAGATAAAGTTAAAATGGGTACATGATTTAGACATAGGTGATACCATAAGCAAATTAGAGCAACATGGAATAGTTTAGTACATAGTCAGATGTATGGATAAGGGAAGAATTTGTGATCAAACAAGAGCTAGAGAACATTATGAGGTGTAGAATGGATAATTTTGATTATATGAAATTAAAAAGGGTTTGCAAAAGCAAAATCAATGTAGCCAAGACTAGAAGGAAAGCAGAAGCTGGAAAAAAATATTAACAGTAAGTATCTCCAGTAAAGGTCTCATTTCTCAAATATGTAGAGAACTGAGTCAAATTTATAAGATATGAATTAATTCTCAATTGATAAATGGTCAAAAAACTATGAACATGAAATTTTCAGATGAAGAAACCAAAGCTATCTATAGTCACATGAAAAAAAATGCTCTAAATCACCCACTGATTAGGTGGTTAAATTAAAACAATTCTGAAATACCATCTCATATCAACTAGATTGGCTAATGTGACAAAAAAGGAAAATGATAAATGTTGAAAAGAACATGGGAAAGTTAGGATGGTGATGTACTGTTGGTGGAGTTGTGAACTGATCCAACCATTCTGGAGAGTAATTGGGAACTATACCCAAATGGCTGGCCTTTGATCCAGCAATACCATTACTAGGTCTATATCCCAAAGAGAGATCATAAAAAAGGGGAAAAGCCCTACATGTGCAAAAATATTTATAGCAACCTCATTCATGGTGGCAAAATATTGGAAATTGAAGGGGTAACCATCAATTGGGAAATGGCTGAACAAGCTGTGGTATATGAATGTAAGGAATACTATTGTGCTATAAGAAATGATGAACAAGGAGATTCCAGAAAAACCTGGAAAGACTTGTGCAAACCATTGCAAAGTGAAATGAACAGAACCAGGAAAACATTCTACACAGTATTAGCAACATTGTGTGATGATCAACTATGAATGACTCAGTTCTTCTCAACAACACAATGACCTGAGATAAGTACAAAGGATTCACAAAGGAAAATGCTATCCATATCCAGATAAAGAATGGATGGACTCTGAATGAAGATTGAAGCATTTTTTTCTCTTACTTTATTCCTTGTGTTTTTTTTTCCTTCTTTTTATCTGTTCCTTCTTTCACAACTGTGGTGACTATGGAAATGTTTTATGTGATAGCACATGTATAAACTATATCCACTGCCTACCATTTTCAGGGGAGGGCAGAGAAAGGACAGAGAAAAACTTGAAACTCAAAATCTTATAAAAATAAATGCTAAAAATTTTCGTGGTATGTAATTGAGGGGAAAATACTATTTTAAGCATTTTGAAAAAGGTTTTGCACAAGCAAAACCAATGCAGCCAAGATTAATTAGAAGGAAGGCAGAAAGCTGGGGAAAATATTTACATTATGTCTCTGATAAAGGCTTAGTTGTTTTCAGTAACGCAATGATCGAAGGTAATTCTAAAGGACTTATGATGAAAAATTCTATCCATTTCCAGAGGAAAAAAACTGATGGAGTCTGAATGCAGACTGAAGCACACTATTTTTCACTTCCTTTGCTTTTTTCATAGTTTTTGCCTTTTTTGGTCTGTGTACTTTCTCAAAACCTAATATGGAAATGCTTTGTTTGACTGCACATGTATAACCTATATTAAATTGCTTGCCTTCTTAATGAGGGTGGAGGGGAGAGAGGAAGAGAGGGAATCTAATATTAAAAATTGTTTTTATATGTAATCAGAAAAATTAAAATTAAAAAAAAAAAGAAAAAATACCTTCCCCTGTTCCTTTGCAGAGGTCAGTGAGTGTGGAACACTGCGTATACCATCAGGTTGTTTTTATTTTTTTTAATGTGCTGATCAATTTTAATGCTTTTTTTCTCTTAAAAGAATTTACATTTATTTCTTTTTTTAAATAGAACTTCTTGTTCATCTTAACTACTTTTCCACTCAGTTGTATCTCTTGATCTTCTATATTTTTAATTCCATTTACATTTCTGTGTGCATACACAGAGATATACATATAAGATCTTTATCAGAGCTATTTAATGCAGATTTTTCCCAACTGACACTTTCCCTTCTTGCTCTAGTTGCATTGGTTTTGTTTATGCAAATGTTTTAAATTTCATTTAATCAAAAGAATTTTATCTTTTGTCATGTTCTTAACTCATATTTAAGAATTCCCTCATCTAGATGTAGCTATAAAGGATATTTCTAACCATTTTTCTCCAATTTTTTATGGTGGACTTTTTAAAATTAAGTATTCATTTGAAATTTATTACAGTATGCAATTTGACATACTAGTCTAAATCTATTTTTGCCATACTGCTTTCTAGTATTCCTAGTTTTTGCCAGATGGGATCAAGTAGTTTATGTTCTTGGGTTTATCTAACACCACTATTGCATTCAACTGTTTCTAATTGTTGCTCATCTAGGTTATTTCAATAATCTGCTTTTCTATTTTTAAGCAGTACTAAATAGTTTTGATGACTACTACTTTATAGCATAATTTGAGGTCTGGAAATACTAGTCTCCTTCTTTTTAGTTCCCCTACTCCCATTATTTAAGATTCTAGATCTTTTGTTCCTTCATATGAATTTTTTTATATTTTGTATAGCTCTATAATGTACCTGAAATAAAGTTTAATTGGCAAAGTAGTAAACTTGTAGATTAATTTAGATGGTATTAAAATTGTTATACCAGTACATATATGGTATCAGTCATCTCAAGGTGAAGTTTGGTTATGTCTTTCTGACAATAAGGAAATTTTAACATTGATTGAGTCATTGCTCTGTGGGACAAACCTGTACATTTTAGAAAGATTTTCCACGAGTTTTTTCCATAACATTTAGACTAAGGCCTTATGCATAGTAGGCACTCAATACATGTTTTGGTATTTATTAGCTAAGAAGTAGACTGGCAAAGGTTAGAGGGCTGGCCTTTGAGACAGGAAGATTGCAATTCAAGTCCTATCTCAGACAGTATGGGTAAGTTTAGTGCCTTAAGGAACTCTTTTTTAATTATTGGTAATCTATAGTGCTTCATAACACAACCATGATTGGTTGTTGTCCTTTGTTCTTGAAGAGGACCAAAATGACATCAATATGTTGGGGTCAAGGTACAGTGTATCTAATTGTGGCTGATCAGATCAATACAAGCTCAGAAGGCTCTACCACAGGTCAGGTACAAATAGTCTATGTGAACATCTGGAGGGGCAATGTCTCTAAATTTGCACATCTCACATTTATTTTGAGCTACTTAAATTCTGCTCAGCTCATAGGAGTACAGCACCTTCTTTGGTGGTCCTGTGGCAGTATTTCCCATGTTTTACAACTGATTCTAAAGTTCTTCAGAAAGACCTGGAGAGTGTTCTTCTATAACTTCTTCTGACCCCCTATGAGTACTTGCCTTGTATGAGTTCTCTGTAAAATAGCCTTTTTGATAAACACAACATTGGGCATTCAAACAACGTGGCCAGCCCATCAGAGTTAATGTACTCTCTAATGTAGTTTGAATGCCTGGAAGATCAGTTTAAGAAACAACCTTAAGTGTCCAGTACCTTATTTTGCTAGTTGATCTTTAGAATCTTCGTAAGACAATTCAAATGGAAGCAATTCCATTTCCTGCCATAGCACAGGTAAACTGTCCAGGTTTCACAGGCATACAACAATGAAGTCAGCAAAATGGCTCTGTAGACCTTCCTTTCCTTCAGAGTCTCCTTCCGTACTTACCTTCAGAGTCTCCCAATGTGTCAACCTCATCATCTATGTGCACCTCCCTGCAAAGTATACTGCCAAGATAAGTAAACTTATCCACAGCATTCAAAATTTTTCCATTTGCTGTACCAATGGTTCCACATATGGATGGTGTGGTGCTGGTGGAGAACCTGTGAGGTTTTTTACTGGTGGGTGTGCATGTGTGTGTGTGTGTGTGTGTGTGTGTGTGTGTGTGAATTGCTAGGCTAAAATTAATACAAACAACAGAGAATCAATCCATACTTTGTTGAATCTCAGTCTAAGAGGCTGCAAAAACTCTTCTTCAGTTGGAAGTTTTGCCAGAGGGAGACTGACTTCAACCTGAGGTATATAGTCAGTGGCTCAAGCATTGATTGAGGATGATCTTCTGAGAACACTGTCAAAGTGTTAAGCCCATCTCTCCAGGATCATGTCCTTATCATTAATCAATGTGGCTCCAACAGCACTGAGTAGCTGAAAGGAACCATAGGTCTTTGACCCAAAAATAGCCTTCAGAGCATCATAAAAGTGCTTTGAATAGTTTACCCATTGGTTTCATCTGCTTTCTTGCTGAGTACCTCTCTAAGCTTAGCTTGAACTTTACTTCTGATGGAATTAAACATTGCCTTCTTAGAGATGGATGAACTATCCTGCTGGTAAATCCTGCAGAGTTTTTAATTTTCATTTAGCAGCTTCTGAATTTTCCCATAATTTTCATCAACTCAATCTTAATATTTCTGAGTGTTCTGGTCCAGATGTGTCAGTGTGATGCTGTATACCATATCTTTTGAAAGCTTCCTTCTCCTTTTCTGTTCTACTGCTGCCAACCACCTGTTGGCTCAGCTTTCCCTCAAAGTTAGCAACAAACTGCTCACTCTTGGAAAAGCACTCTAATCTGTTTACAATAAGTCTTCTAATAGTCATCTTACCTTGGGGTCACCATTTTTGTCAAATGTGAATATTTAGCTTGGAGAGGATATCTATGATTGGTCTGCATTTTGCACCATACATTGCCTTCATCATTCTCACATCCTGTCTATCTCTTCTTAAACTGACAAAGTCTATTAAATGTCAATGTTTGCTGCAAGGGTGCATACCAAAAGTTTTGTTGCATTTATATATACAGAAGACAGTGTTGGTAATGAGGTCATGAGATTCACAATTCTTCAGTAGTGACTGTTGCTGTTGCTGTTTCTGACTCCATTCCTCCCAAAGACTTCCTGACATGTTGGATAGTTTGTGCCTACCATGACATTTAAATCACCCGGAAGTACAAGCTTGTCTTTTCTTGGGACACTGATGATGAGTCTCCATGTCTTCATAAATTTCTTCTTTTACCTCCTCAGGGTGCTTCATGGTGGGAGTATATGCACTGATGATTCTGGTACAGCACTTTCCTGCAAGTGGCAATCACATGGTCATGGGTCTGTCGTTCACTCCTTTTGGCAGGCATATAAGCTTGTTGACTAGATTAGTTTTGCTCAAAAAACCAACACCAGCTGCATGGTGCTCTTCATCACTGGGGCCACTCCAGAAAAACATGCATCCAGCTCTGACTTCAGTAAGCTGGCCTTTGTTTGCCAGCCCTTTTTTCAGTCAGAACTATTATACAGATGCGATACCTGCTGCATTCTCCCACAATAAGAGCTGTTCATTTTTCAGGTCTACCAGATTTCCTGTTGTCCATAAGCATAAGAACATTCCATGTACTGATGGTAAGTGGAATCATCTTCCCAAAAGTTTTAGGTGTGTGTGTGTCTGTGTGTGTGTGTGTGTGTGTGCGCGCACGCGCGCTTCTACCATAGGGTGGATCCCTGTGTGCCTGGCAAGCAGCCTAGGGTTGGGCAAATGAGACATTTCGTAGGGTAGCTTTCCTAGCCCCGTCCTCACATCAGGAGGTGAATAGTGCAGTCCTTTAAAAAGGCTGCTCAGACACCCAGGGGGATACTGAATCCCAATACTGCTTCACTCCAGTGAGAAGACAAAACCATATCATGGGCTGCCCGAGTGCAGGGTTGTGACTGTAGCTCCCAAGGTATCCGCACCTTCTGCTTCATCACCTGCCTGTTGCCACAGGACTTTGAGGCAGGTAAAAATGGCAAAATGGCATGGATAATGTCAACTCACAGCACATAAACTGGATTTAAGTGAGGTAGAGTTGTGTGAAGTCATTTTACTCTTCTAGAGTCATCAAAGTTCAGGGGGAAGACAAAAATCAATATGACCAGTGATGACTTGAGATGCAGGAGATGATGTTGGCATCTTTAATGCCTAAGATCTAAGCACTCCACAGTGCCTACTTCAGCCACCTTCACAGCCACTGAAACAAACTGTTCTCATTTGCCCATTTCGCTGGGAGAAGTCTTCACATGCTTGGGGTAGACATCCCCATAACTCACCAATAGGTTTGAGATCCTTTGGTTACCCTTAACTTGGTTTAGCTCATCTGCCAAAATAGCTTGCTTGGGTGTGGCCACTGCACATGCTACAGCTTCTTAAGAGCCACAGGTGAGAGAGCTGGGTGAATCATGCGGACACTAAAAGTAGAAAGCAGCCCTAAAAAGGTCTCGTACCAGAGGGCTTTAATCTTTCATCTTTTTTACCTCCTTAATCTTACCTTTATTGTAGCCATACATCACTGGAAGAATAATGGTTTAGAAGGATGGGCCCTTGTTTCAAAGAGAAGCTCAGGGTTATTTTAAAATTTTGTAAATTTCCCAAATGTAATCATTCTCTTATTTAATTTGGGGCCCAATTCTTTGCCTGTTTTTAATGTACAAGAGATATTTTCTGATGGAGAAGCTCTAAAGGTTCTCTATACAAAACTGCCTATCATTCAGGAAAATAGGTATTCTTCATCCACTTGGTTTTTCCTGTGTGGATAAAACTTTCAAAATTGTTTAAGATGGGATGACCACAGTTTTGCCTTGAAATGAAGAAATATCAATCACACTTGAACTGCTTCAGGAACAGAGAAACAAAACACCTAGTTAAGCAAAATGCTTAGTTAAAATGAGCTGCCAAGCAAGATGAGAACTTCCCCACTTTGTCCTCTTAACCCTTCAACTCTCGATGGAGTGGCCTCCCAACAGCATCTCCAATCAAGTATCTTACTTTTGGTAGAAGCAGCAAGGTCCCGCAGCTCCCACACTGCCACCCCAAACACCCATAAAATACGAGCCCAGACAAAGTCTAGGAAAGTCTAGGACTCTCAGACTCACAAAAATACAGAGAACACAGCTCTCGTTGAAGGCAGCGCGGCAGCAGGGGCTCATCGCGGCCGCCGGAGCGGAGGCTGGAACAGCTGGAAGCCGAGACCGCGGCCAGGCCTGGG
>JAQQSW010012455.1:0-12521 GCA_028646575.1 Pseudocheirus occidentalis
AAGAAAGGAAGGAAGGAAGGAAGGAAAAAAACAATATAATCAGTCTCTACCTTTAAGGTATTTGTTGTCAAAGGAGTAGATTTTTATATATTCACAGATAATTATGATATAAGATATGATGACAAAGACTAAAGAGATATTCATACCAAGCACTACAAGAATTTTGAGAAGAGAGTTTTCACTCCTCAACTGAAGAGTAAGCATTCTATAAAAGAGGTAATACTTCAGCTGGGCCTTGAAAAAGGAGATTGATTCCATAGGCACAGTGGTGAAGGAAATTCATGAATGAAGAAATGTCAGTAGAAAAGAAAGGACAAGTGAACTAGACAAAAACCCAATTGTCCAGTTTAACCAGAATACACTGAAGAACACTTACAGGGAAGTAGAATGCAATAATGTGGGATAGGTAAGCTAGAAACAGATAGAAGGTCTTGAAAGCTAGACTAAGGAGTTTGTATTTTATTCTGAAGATAATAGGGTACCAATGAAGAAGGTTCATAACTAGGGGTATGACTGGATCATATCTGTGAATTAGGAAGGTTACTTTGGCAACCTTGTGGTAAATAGACCAGAGAAGGGAAAACAGTTAAGAGACTGTTATCATAGCCTCGGCAAATAGTAACAAGGGCTTGAGTGATAGAATTGGCTTGTGAATTGAAAAAGGAGAGCATGGATGGAAGAGATATTGACAAAGTAGAAGCAACAAAACTTGGCAATTGATTAGGTATAGTCAAATAAGAGAGAGAAAAGAATACAACATATTGAGCCTGTGTGACAGAACATGTTGATGCCATCAATATCAATTGGAAACTTTGGAAGAATGATAGGTTTGAAGAGGGGGAAATAATGAACATAAAGTTTGAGGTACCAGAAGGATGTGAAGGTGGAGATATGCAAGAGGCAGATGGAAATGTAAAAATGAAACTCAGAGGAGAGAACAGATGGATGTATAAATCATAGATTTGATTATTAAAGCCTCAGGAGTCAATGAGATCACCAAAGGAAAGAATATAGAAAAGAAGAGAGCCAAGGACAGTCTTGGAGGAACTCCATGCTTAGGGAGCAGAAACTGAGGGAACAAGAATAATATATGTGAAACATTTAGAGAATTATTAGGTGTTGAGCTATATGATTCTGACTCTAAGCACAACAGGCCAGAGAAGGGAGAGGTCAGCTATGGCTAGAGCGAGGCAGACAGGCAGTCAGACATTTATTAAGGACCTACTATATGCTGGACGCTGCACTAAGTGCTGGGGATGCAAAGAGATGTATAAGACAGTCTTTGCCCTCGAGTCATTTACGATCTAACAGGAGAAATAAGGAAGCAAGCATGTACAAACAAGCTACATATGGGATAAATAGAAAATAATTAAAAGAGGGAAGGCACTAGAATTAAGGATTGGGAAATGCTTCCTGTAAAAGATGGAATTTTAGTTGGGACTTAAAGGAAGCTAGAGAAGGAGAAGAGAAAGAAGAGCATTCCAGGCAGGAGCCATCCAGAAAAAATGCCCAAAATGATGCCATGAGATGGCATGTCTTTGTTAGGAAACAGCCAGGAGGTCAGTGAAACTGAAAGAAGAGTATTTGGTCAGAAGTAAGGTGTAAGAAGAATGGAAAAGTAGACAGGGGAAAGGTCATAAAGGGCTTTAAATATGAAACAGACCATTTTTTATTTTATCCTGAAGACAGTAAAGAGCCACTGGAGTTTATTGAATAGGTGAGTGACATGGTCAGACTTGCATTTCAGAAAAATCAACGTGGTGGCTGAATGGGGGATGGATTAGAGGTGGAGACTTGAGGCAAGCAAAGCCACGAACAGGCTACTGTAATAGTCTAGGCATGAGGTAATGAAGTCCTGCACCAAAATGGTGGCAATGTCAGAGAACAGAAGGCACATTTGAGAGATGCTACAAAGGGGAAATTAACAGGTATTGATAAGAGTTTGGAAATGGGAAGGGGTAAGATATAGTCTGGAGTTTAAGATGATACCTAGGCTGTGAGCCTTAGCACCTGGGGAAATGTTGTTGCCCTCTACATTAAAATGGGAGATATGAGTGGAGGAGGATTTAGGGGGAAAGGTAATGAGTTCCATTCTGAGCATATTGTGTCTAAGCTGTCTACTGAACATCTAGTTTGAGATGTCTGAAAGGCAGTTGAGAGAGGCAAGTTTGAGAGGTATAGGACAGAATAGGTAGATTAGAGAATCATCAGGATAGAGATGATAATTAAATCTGTGGATGCTGACGAGATCACCAAGTGAAGCAATTTAGAGTGAGAAGAGGACCCAGTATAGAACCTGATGGGGCACCTGTAGTTAGAGGGAATAATATGGTTGAGGATCCAGAAAAAGAGATTGAGGAGTAGTTAGATAGATAGGAGGAGAAACAGGAGAAAATTATGTCCCAAAGATGTAGAGAAAAATAAGATTATCAAGGAGAAGAGGCTGACCATCAGTTTCAGATTGCAGAGAAGTTGAGGAGAATAAGGATTTTTTTTAAAAAGGACATTGGATATAGCAGTTAAGAGATCATTGATAACTTTAGAGAGAGAAGTTTGGGTGTGATGATAAGATCAGAAGCCAGATTTTAGGGGGTTAAGAAGAGCATGAGAGCAGAGAAAGTGGAGGCACCTATTGTAGATAGCCTTTTAAAGGGCTTGAGCAGAAGAGATATAAGGCTAATAGTCAGCAGGAATGGAATGATCAAACAACAGTTGAGGACAAGGGTGGCATGGAGCCAATAGACTGAGAGAGATTGGGATGACAGAAGGAACAAATTTTCGAAGGAGATGGGGTGGAAGGGGATCCCTTGCATAGGTAGAAGGGTTGATAAGGAGCAAGTTCACCTCTTTCATGTGAGACAGGGATGAAGGAAGAGATAATGGTAGAAGGCATTTGAATATTATGAGATACAGAAGAGGGAATATATATATGTATATATACATATATGTAGAAGAGGGAACAAGAGAGAGCTCACAGTGAATGACCTCAATTTTTTGTGCAAAATATGAGACAAGGTTCTCAGTTGAGAGAGGAGATTTGAAGAGATATAAAAAGGTTTGGAGGAACTGCTGCTGTGGACAGTAGGCTAGTACTTTGATAAGAGAGGCATAGTATTATTGTCTATCAGTAATGAAGGCTTGGTAGGCAGCAATTGGTGATATGAAAAGGGGAGCAGGGACTCTAGAGGAGAAGACAGTGTAGTGTTGAATTGGTTCACTAAGAGGTCAAGATGGGGCAAAGAAAAGAGAGTGGCTAGTGCCTGGGAGAGAACTGAGGGGTAGAGAGGGATGGATTATTTTTTGAAAAGGGAAAGCAGAGGGAGAGGTAGAAAACTAATAGATTATGGCCAGATAAGTGGATTTCATAATTCTTGAACACAGAGGTTTGTTTATATTTTATTTTATATTATATATATTTATTTATATTATATTACAGGTGAAGACAAAATCAAGGGTATGACCATTCATGAGGTGGGATAAAAAAGTAGGCAATGGAAAATGAAAGAGACTGAGGAACTGAATCATTAGGGAATTTGAAATAAGAGTCCATATATATCTTGAAGTTCCCATACATAAAGGCAGGAGTCAGGGAAGAGAGAAAAATTGTGAGCCAGGTAACAAATTCATTGAGGAAGGAAGGAGAATGATCTCGAGTCTGTAGACAACAGTTAACAGGATTTCCATTGGGTGGTATATATGAATTGTATGACTTTCTAAGGAGTAGAAGTTACTGAGAAATCAAGGTAACTGGAGAACCTGAAGTGACATTGAGGAACTACTCTCCCACCTCTACCAGCAAGTCAAGAGGAATGAGTTAAATTGCAGTCAGTACCAGAAAAGGTGACCAGAGATGCTCTGTCATCTGTGGGGAGCCAGATTTCAATGATAGTTAGAAGATGGAAGGTGTGGTAGAAGAAAAGATTTAGGATGAAAGGAAATTGGTGACCTATGGCATAGGCATTCTAGAGGGCACAGTGAAAGAGATAGGTAGCATTTGGTTGGAACTTTGGGGTGGAAGGATTGAGGGAGATGGGAATAAGGAATTGAGTGGTGGGGATGGGGAATGAGGTTTGGATGATGACTTATAAGAATTCAGAATCCTTAAATGTATAACCTGATGCAATAATGTTTATTACTGAGTAGAAGGCACAACTTCTTGTCTGAGAAGAGGCTGGAGATAAGGCTGCAAACAAGTACAACATGTGGGGGAAGGCATGTGATCAGATAGTCAGATCAAAGCACTATTTCACTACTCCCCTTCCCTACAAAGGCTGGAAATCAGAGAAGTAATGGCACAATAAGAGAGGGAAGTCACAGAAAGCTTCAAAATAGAATTGGGACATAGCAGGCCTTAAAGTATGAACAGAAAATGTGGAAGGAGAAAGGATGCTCAAGTGTCTTTTCTTAAATGTAACTGTTTTACTTTATAAGTGTCCAAGAAACTGTTATCAACAGCAACAGATCTAGCCTAGAATTTTGAATACAGGTGTGATTTTGTTTCCAGTGCTTAGAATAAACTACAGAGCGGGTTATGACTCTGGCAAGAGATAAATTACATGTTATTTGACTAAAACAGAAGTAGGGAAGTGTATATAAATAAGATGCAAATAGGGCTTTCTTTCTCTTTCTGTTTCTCTCTTTTTTGATACAAAAATAGTAGTCTCACTGCAGCACTTTTTCTTTGATCACCTGCTGCAATGGTATTGGGGATGTGAAGATCTTCCCTGCTCTTTAATAGGCTGAATGTAATCACATGGAGCCTGTGGTGGGAGGATTTTGCTGAATGGGTGGAGCACGAAGGTGGGAGTCAGAGCAGTTAGAGCTGGAAGTAAGCAGGGAAACAGCCCTATTTTGTTACGGTGTATTAACTTCTTTGTTGCTATGACGAATTTGGTTTTCTGGTGTTGGGATTTGTCTCTCTCATTTTGGGATTCAGCTGTCTGGTCTGAATAAATGTTTTGCTTCTGTTTTCTATATGGAGAGTGTCATATTTTCCAATTCAGAACTATGCCAGCATATTCATAGATGCTGTTAGGTGTTATGAATATTGTGTTGGCACTACACCTGCCAAGTCAGTTCCATTTCTTTCTTTCTTTCTTTCTTTCTTTCTTTCTTTCTTTCTCTTTCTTTCTTTTATACTTCTCTTTCTTCATCTCTTCCCTTCTTCCTGTCTTCCTTTATCTGTCAACACACACACACACACACACACACACACACATTCAGACAGACACACATACACCATGACCCTGTGTCAACTAAGTTAAGTGGATGCCTAGGAGAACTATTAGTTTATAATTTCATTCCATCCCCTTGAAGGAGTACTTGTATGTTAGCATCACTAGGGTTATTGTTAAGTATTATATTCTCAGCTTAGAATCATTCTTAATAGATGTGCAGGCTTATATTTAGCTAGAAGAGTCCCTGTGCTTAATAGTCCAAATGTAGTAACCATCACTCCCATGCCCTCCTCACTCCCACCCCTATGACCATTGCTAACAGAGTGATGAAGAACTGTCTATTTTAGTGAGTAAAATTCAGTACCCAACACAAAGTTCTATTAATGACTTGATTAAAAGGTCCCAAGAATTGCTGGCTAGGAATGGGATCCAATTTTGGAACAGTGTTCATAACAGGGTGGAGAGTAGGAAACAGAAAAATCAGCTTCCTTCATGATTGAACTCTTCTTTGGAAAAGTCCTTTATAAATTGTCTGCTTTTAACTTCCCTATAAATTGCCTGCCTATTAATTTCCCTCAAGCAGAATGGCCAGCCTATAAAGCAGCCAAGACTAAGCAAAGTCTTGTTATTTGTTACTGTTTTGCATCCTTGGAGACTACTTGGTGTAAATAAAGGTCAGAGATAGAGATACAACATCCTCAAGATGAGAAGGGTACTTTGCAGGTAAGAAGTGGTTCTTTAGGGACTAATTATTTTAAAAGCCTTTTTTTCTTTCTTTTTTAATAGAGACATAATTAAGTATTTATTTACCTGAATGAGATATCTTTCAATTATACAGGGCATCCCAAAAAGTCTTAGTTCATTTCAAGCTTTAGTAACTTAAATTGTATTAAATTTTAGTTGTAATAGCTTAAAGCTGCACTAAGACTTTTGTGACATTTCTGTTAATATATTAATCATAACCTGCATTTCTGTTAACATATTAACCATAATTAGTATCAGATTAGCTAGTTCTCATTCAGTACAGAGTAAGTCCCTGAAAAGTGAAATAAGAAGGAAAAAGTCTCAAGTATAAGCTACTGCCCACAGAGGACAGGTCTGGTTGAGTCAGTACAATGGTGAAATCATATCTACAAGAGATTTGCATTTCCCACAATTTTCATTTTAATTTATTTATATGGCATAATATTTTAATCCTAGCAAGATAACACATTTATTAGGAATAGTATATACAAAAGTGTCTTCAAAAAATTTTAAAGTTCTCTAAGATAGTGCACACACACGCACACACACACACACGTGCATGCGCGCATATGCATACATGCACACACATTTTAAGGGCCTACCATGTCCCAGCACTGTGCTAAGTACCAGGAATATAAAGAAAGGCAAAAGAAAATGCCTCCCCTCAAAGAGCTTATATTTTAATGGAAAGAGAAGACACATAAAAGAAAGCCAGTGGAAGGGGTGAAAGGTCCCTGGTCCAAAGCCATGATGAGGAACTTGAGAATGTAAAGGACAGAAAATGAAGAGATGGCTGGTCTGGGTGCCCTCTTTAAAGGGAGGAAACACAATTCATATACCACAATTATGTACCACACACTGTGGTACATGAATGTAATGGTCTACTATTGTGCTGTAAGAAAAAGATAATTTCAAAGAGACCTATAAAGACTTGAATTAACTGATGCAAAATGAAGTGAGCAAACCCAAACAATTTGTACTGGAGCATCAATATTATAGAAAACAAATAACACTTTTGCAAAACTTGAGAATTCTGATCGGTCATCATCTACTTTTCCCCATTTCTCTCTTAGGCTATCTATCATTCTATTATTTTCCTCCCCTTCACTACTCAGTGTATTCTAAATTCTAAAAAAAAAAAAGTGTTCTAAGAAACAGGTCTGGAATCTAAGGAACTGGGTTCGAATCCAGTCAATGAACCATATAACCTGTGTGATTCTGGACAAATCACCTCTCTCTGGTCATCAGTTTCCTTATCTGTAAAATGAGCTGGAGAAGGAAACAGCAAACAACTCCAGTATCTTTGCCAAGAAAACTCCAAATGGAATCATGAAGAATCAGACATGACTGAAAAATGACTGCATAACAACGATAATATATTAACTCTAAATATTTCTTGTTGCACCTTTCACCCACTATTCCTAGGTCAGCAACCTAGGGCCAAGCAGAATACATCAGGAGTTCTAATCCCTTATCTACACAAAAGCCCTTATACAGAGCACTGAACTAGACAAAAATTTGACACATAGTCTCTGCTTCAAACAAACTTATATTCTACAAAGGAAGCTTAGGGCTCTCAGATAATAATAACAGTAATCACAATAATAGCAAGCACTTCTAGAGCACCTACTACGCGCCAGGCACTGCTCTAAGCACTTTACAAATATCATCTCATCTGATCTTCACAACAACCAAGGGAGGGAGGTGCTGTAATTCTCCCCATTTTGCAGATGAGGAAACTGAGGCAGATTTGCCTAGGGTCACACAGCTAGTTTCTGAGGCCACATTTGAATGCATCTTCTTGACTCTGGGGCTCACACTAACCTCCTGCACCACCTGGCTGTCCCTTGATCTGTACAAAGTACGAAGTAGAGCATGATTTAGGCAAAGGAGAAATCCAAACAAAGCTAGACTAGGAAAATTTAGAGAAGAAAGTTCTATTGGGAAGATCAGGGAAGACTTCATAAAGAAGCCTCGAAGGATGATTAAAATTCTGAAAGAAATACATTGCAGGCATGGGCAATGACCTGTCTGAAGGCAGAGAGGTGGGAGAAGGCATGCAAAGTTCAGAAAATAGCTTGTAGTTCATTTCAGTTGGAACACTGCATATATCAAGAAGAATATGAAATGAGGCTGGAGCTGGATTATGGAAGGGAATAAACATTACACTGAGGTCATTTTTTCCTATCAGAAGCTAATGATATCTTTTCAATTAAGGAAGAGGATGGTCAAATTTGTGCCTTAGGAATATTATTTTGGTAGCTATGTGAAGATTGGATTGGAGAGGGGAAAGATCAGAGGCAGGGAGATTGATTAGGAGGTTATTATAAAAGTCCAGGTGAGAGGGGATGAGGGGTAGTAGAATTTGGGTGAAGAGAAGAGGATGACTGTGAGAGATGTTGAGGAGGTAGAGTTGATGAGACTTGGCAGCTGATTGGGGATTGGAAGGGAGGGCAAGAAAAGAATCAACCCCAAGCTGGAAAGCCTCAATTGCTCTAAGACCTTTCCTTTGCCATCAATCATATCCTCCAATGAGCTGCCACGTTTCATCAGTTCTACCTCTTTAACATTTCTTGATTCTTTAATTCATTATGGTTCTTCACATATGTGTGTGTACACACACATATACATATATGCACACATATATACACATACCTATATACACATATGTACATGTACACGTATACATATGTGCATATACATCTAATTACATATGTATGTGTGTATATAACTATAGATCATATATAATTCAGATACATTTGTATATATACACATATATACAAAATGGGTATGTGTGTATAGATATATAGAGAGAGAGATTGATATATAGATATATATACAGATATAGATATATCACTCTCATACTTGTGAAACTGCATTGGTTCTCTATTGCTTCTAAGATAAAACAGAAGTTCACAGCAACAGCACAGTTATCGTTGTTCAGTCGCATCCAATTCTTTGTGATCTCATTTGGGGTTTTCTAGGCAAAGATACTGGAGTGGTTAGTCATTACTTTCCCCAGCTCATTTTACAGATGAGGAAACTGAGGCAAACAGGGTTAAGTGACTTGCCCAGGGTCGGAGGCTGGATTTGAACTTAGGTCTTCATGACTCTAGGTCTGAAGTACTATCCACAGCACCACTTAGCTGCCTGAGTTCAAACCTAACCTTGGACACTTACTTGTAGTGCTCTCACAGACAGATCACTTAACCTCTCTCTGCCTTAGCTTCCTTATCTGTAAAACGGGGATAATGATAGCACCTATCTCCCACGTAGTTTGTTGTGAGGTCCGAATGAGAATAACTAGAAAGATGCTTAGCAGTGTCTGGCACATGAGAAGCGTTATATAAATGCATGTTCCCTTTCCCTTAATTTCTCTCAACAGAAAACAGAATTTGATCCATAAGTAGAAGCATCCCTGAGAAGAGAAAATTAAATTAAATTCTCACTAGGGTGCAAATGAATGTCAATAGACCCTTTGCTGAGAACAGGTCTTCCTAGAAGGGAGTAGACATAGGAGGCTGAAGATGTATAGGTCTAAATGCACAACTTTTCCTCCCTATCTCTACGGAGCTGCCATAAAAGGAATCCCTTCTACATTTGAACGGATCCCTCCTCCGGACTGTGGTCAAGCTCCAGTGACTGGCTTCTCCTCACTGGATCTAACCCGATGTTTGTGATTATGTTGTCCTCTACTGGCTTTGCTATGAAAAATGTGCTTCTTAATTTCACTTAGGGCCAACAAGATTTTCCTTTCACTCAGTCAACGTTTGTGTGCTTTGGAGCAAAAAACCTTACATTCTTTCCTGATTCCATATGTGTGGCTCAGTTGGCAGTATTTGTATCTGTCTGTTGTGTTGTGTTGTGTTGTGTTCAGGGGTCCCATACACACCAGAACTGTTGCTTAGGTTCTCTCATGTGGAAAGGGACCTCTCTCTTTTTATTCTTTGGAGTTAAGCATAATATCTCTGGGGAAGATCAGTTGTGTGTTCCATCGTGTGATGAGCTTTAACATCAGAGTAATGATTTTCAAGCAAGAAGGTTGAGATTTGAGGAAAAACTAAGTAGGTTTTACAATACAATGGTTTTTCCAACCTCATTGGTAAGAGACAATCCTCAAATCCTTTACAACTCTACATCTATGAAGCTGGAAGTACATTGTGATATTAATTGAAACAAATATACCTGAACACATGTTGGAGACCACCTGTGTATCTTTCTTAAGAGCATGCATGCATTGACCATTTGGGTGGTATATGTTGGTTCAAACATGGGAGTTAACTATGGCAATTCTATTCTCCTAAATCACAGTGTGAAATAGGTAGAATTTTCTAGCATAAGCAAGAGGTAAGAGGTAAGAGGATTTATAATTACATTTGTAAAGACAAGTGAGAGAATCCAGTTTTTTCAAAAAATCTGTTTAGAAACAAAATGAATCTCATTCGAGTGACTCAAAATATTTTCACATGCAATAACAAACATTAACATTATTGGCCCATGTAGTTCTTAGGGGATTATTTGTCTATGAGCTTCACATGAAGAAAACTTTGGAACTGAAACCATCTAACAGAAAACATCTGTTTGGGCATCTTTCAATTATGATATGTTGCAGGAAAGGACTGGGATTTGGAAATACCAGCCTGACATATAAACGGGCCCTCACTGATTTAAACATCTCTTGGATCCCTTGGGCTGCATCGATGATGGTACTCCTGTACATTTATTCTTTTTCCATTTTATAATCTCTTCTAAGCATCCACTTCATCATCTTTGGGCAGTAAATAAAAAGTCATCAAAAAAATGAATGAGGAAATAATGATGTGCTTAGGTTAAAATCCTCTTCCTAGAAATATGTAATCAGAGCAGAAGTATATTATAAGTAATGTAACAGACCAATAGAACTGAATTGGACTTCTGGATGCGGTTAGTCATAGCAAGTGGGGCCCTGGCTCTCAAAGTTCACTGGGGCAGAGGAACTATCTGTAGCCATAATAAGATGGTACAGTGGTTGGCTGGCTCCTTTCAGGCAGATATTGGAATCACAGACAGCAGTGGGGATGTGGAGACACTCTCATTAATATTGTCTAGTCTAGTCTCCTTATTACCAAGATGTTGCCAGAGAATTATCCTACTTTTTGGTGTCTCATGAACTGCCTTATGCCAAGAAACAAAGATAAAAACCAAAGTACAACAATCCTGGAAAGACTGGCAAATGTAATTAGGGAGAGAACAGTTCCTCACTGTGAGAGAGAGACATAGCTGAACTGGCGCAAAGGCCTTTAGAAAAACTATACCTTTTTCCCCATGTGGTTTAGCCTCCCCCAAAAGTCCAGTGAGTTCAGCTCTGCCATTTGTTTCTCTGAATGTACCAAGTCCAGGGGGCTCATGCCCAAGATCAGGGCGAATAGCAATGATAACTACATAGTCTTATAGAATTTGATATCAAGTCACTATGGTCCTTATTGTTTGGCATCTTCTATTGCAAGCCAGAATCTCATTGACCTAGGTTTTTCCATTTCTCATTTTTCTTCACATGTTTTCACTGACTTACTATGTAATATTGAGAAATTTATGTAGTTCCTCTGTTCACTTTTCTTTTTTATTTCTCTTTTATTGTTATTAACTTTTGTTTATTTTTAGTTTGCATCATTCATTTCCACAAAATTTTGAGCTATAAATTTTCTCCCTGTCTTTCCCCTACTCTCCAACCCAAAACAGCAATCCCACTGTATATCCCCTCCCCCAATCTCTCTCTCCTATAGCCTCCCCCATCACCCCACTGACTTTCCAGTAGGGCAAGATGGATCTCTGTACTTCAGTGCCTTATATCTTATTACCCAGTTGCATGTAAATAATAATAATTATTATTATTATTATTATTATCTCTATGCATATTTTTGAACATTTGATTTTAGAACTTTAAGTTCTAGATTCTTTCCCTTCCTCACTCATCACCCCCACTGGAAAGACAAGCAATTCAATACAGGCTGTACATGTGTAGTTATGCAGAACATCTCCACAATGGACATATTGTGAAAGATTGACTATATTTCCCTCCTTCCTATCCTGTCCCCCACTTGTTCTATTCTCTAGTTTGTCCCTGTTCCTTTACATAAGAGTGCTCTTCTAACAACCCTTGCCCCAAACTGCCCTCCCCTCCACCATTCACCCTCTTATCCTCTTCCCCCTACTCTCCTGTATGGCTGTAATGGTAATCAATTTGTTTGATATTTAGGGCCAAGTGGATAGGATACTTGGGGCTGAGTAGATCAGATACTTAGGGCTAAGTAGATCAGATATTTAGGGCTAAGTATAGAACTCTGTCCATTGGTGAGAAGGTATGAACTCCCCTGTTGACTTGGGAGAAGGCCAGTGCTTATAAGCAGGAGAATATTGGAGAGACAGACAGATTTTGGAGTTGGCTCCTCAGTGAAGGAGGATTCGTGGAGACTGAAGTCAGCTGAGAGGGAGAGAGAGTGTTCCTCTCCCAGTATCTGAAAGCTGACTGAAGACATGAAAGGATGGGACTTTGTTTGCTGGTGGCCTGGCTGATCCTTGAGTTCCAGGCAAGAGAAGTCCTGAAGGGTTTGAGGTGTGCTG
>JAQQSW010012456.1:0-12521 GCA_028646575.1 Pseudocheirus occidentalis
CATGTGTGTATATGTGTATATAGAGGGTATAGGATGAATTGAATATGAAGGGATGATACTTTAAAAGGCGAAATTCTGAGGTGTGAGGGGACTAGAATGAGAGGAGATAGGGAGAGACAAAATAGGGTTAATCATCCCATATAGAAGAGGCAAGGGATAACTGTTACAACTTTACTTTCAAATACTCTCAGTGAATTTGGTTTAGGGAAGAAATGGCATAAACTCTAAATTGGGCATCATGCCACACAGGAGAGTAGGGGGCATGGGGATGAGAAAGGGCATGATGGAGGGGAGGGCAGGGTCTGGGGGAGGGATGCTGGAAGCACACACTTCAGTAAAGGGACAGGGACAGGGTAGAGAACAGAACAAGGGGAGTAGGGATAGGAAGGAGGGACATATGATAACTGTCACAATATGTCTGCTATGGAGATGTCCTGTATAATTACACATCCACAGCCTGTACTGAATTGCTTGTCCTTCCAGTGGGGGTGGGTAACAAGTGAGGAATCGAAAGAATCTAGAATTCAAAGCTCTGCAATACTGGCAACTAGGAATTAAGATATACGGGGCTGGGGTAGGGAGACCTTCCTTGCCCTACCAGAATGTTAGAGAGCAGATCAGGGGAGGGGCTTTACAGTGGGATTGCTGTAGGGGAAAGATGGGGAGAAAATTTGTAATTCAAAAATGTCATGAAAATGAATGATGTAAACAAGAAAACAAATTTAAAAATTAATTTAAAAAATTAAAAATAAAAAAATTTAAAAATAAATTAAAAAAAAAAAAGAAAGTAAAAGAAGGCCTTCAGCACATTGGTGACCTTCCTAGGGAGAACTTATGGGAAGATGTAGACAAAAGTCACACAGGATGAGTAGGCAAAAATAGTTCTCCATATACATCACTGATCCCCTGGGAGTCCACACACCTATTTATTTTGGAAAGCATTTAATAAGGGCCTACTGTGTGTCAGGTACTGTACCAGGTGCTAAGAGGACACAAATACTGAAGCCATCTCTGCTTTCAGGGATCCTGATACTCTTGTCACTTTAAACATTTTGGCATCGTTGGAAAAAATGTCTTTTGAGGTCATTACATAAGAAAATCAGTCTGTTTCTTTTACAATCTCACCATGTTTTTCATCAAAAATGCTTCTTCACATTTTGATCACTCTCCTTAGCTGTCACATTAGGCTGATGATGACTTTTGGTAATTTCTTCCCAAATCAAATCTCTTCTCAGAGCATGAAGAGCTTCGGTCACCTGACAGATTCAGGTGAATGTTCTGCTTTTGAATTAAAAAAAAAATACGTACAACAAATAAATGAAGGCAATTGAAACAAATGTGAATGCATGCTGGTTTCGGTCTCTTGGATGGGAAAAATATGAAGTTTGTCAGGATGCACTCAACTAGAGGACTATCTTGACTAGAAAAATTAGATTCCTTGTCTCTTAATGACCATTTCTAAGTCAACACGCGCGCGCGCACACACACACACACACACGAACACAGATGTGTTGCTCTTGGATAAGAACCAGACTTGAATTCCTCTTCTATTTCAATGCCATCATTCCCTCCAGATTTCTCTTTCAGTATCCCAGAGCTAATCTGAGAAGGGTACCCCTTGAATCTGGACCTCTAAAAAGCTCATACAGTTGAGCTAGGGGTCAGTTCAATTTAGCAAACATTCCTTAAATGATTGCTATAGGGAAGTGTAACAATGGGTCCTGATTCATGAGATTTTGTGCCTACAGTTTGGTTTCTCCATAATGCCAAAGTTTTCCATTGCCTAGGCCTCCTAAATCTTCTGAAGTCACAAGCTTCATACGGAAACAGCTCAAGAAGGGATGAGGCCTAGGTTAGTAGGAAATGAATTTGGGAATCAGTTCAGCTCAGGTCAATGGAGTCACACATGAGCAACCCAGGTTAGGTCAGGAAGGATGACTAGAAATCCCAAAGCATGAACACCTGGCGACAGGTTAGTATAATAATTTAAACATGGTACTGAGACCAGTGCTGTGGATCTAATCTTAACTTTTTCAGTTCATTGGTGTATTCATTCACCAAATGTTTATTAAGGTCCTACTATGTGCAAGGTAATTGTGTTAAGTGCTGGGGTGTTTTATATATACCCACATGTAATAAATGGGTTGTCCCAAAAGTTTTAGTGTAATTTTAAAGCTGAAAACTAATTCAAGGAGGACACTCCCTGAATTTCAAAGTTTTAAAGCTTACAATGACATTAAAATATTTGGGACAGCCTGTATATTACATGTAGGTAATATAAAACACTCTAACACTTAACACAGCACCTTGCACATAATAGGAACTTAATAAATTAATTTTAATTAATAGTTAATTCTAATTAATATAGCTAATTAAAGCTTTAAACTGCACTAAGACTTCTGGGACACTCTGTATATGTATAGTCAATATACACATGTGTATGTATACAACACATTGTAGTACACAATGCATTACATACATAACATGCGTAATATGTTATTATAAATATATTACACATGCAAAGAAATGGATTATAATGTAAACAAATATATCACACATGTAAATAAGCACATCCAACCACATGTATCACACATGTGGACATACATGAACAAATGCATCATATATTTTAATCTATTTAAATAAATATATTGTGAATGCAAATAAATATAGTCTACATGTAAATATGTATAAACAAATATAGTATACATGTAAATATATGTTAATAAATAACAGATCCTGTTCTGAAGAGCTTACAATCTTATAGTGGGGAGAAATATATGTATGTAAAAAAAATTATAGCATGAGCAAGAATGAGAAAAATGTAAAGGAGAGGGTCAGGTAAAGTCATATGAGAATTTGAAGATAGAGAGACTACTTTTTGACCCAAGTGGTCAGGAAAGGCTTCATAGAAGAAATGGCAATCACGTTGGTACTTAGAGAAGAACGGCACCTTCAACAGATACAGAATAAGGGTGAGTGGCATGACTGAAGAGGAAACACAAGGTCCTCTCCATCAATTGCTCCCTTACAATGGCTAATGTCCTCATTCCTGAACAATTGTATATTTAATTATTTTGTATCTGCTGAATTTCAAATCCAGCCTCAGATACTTACTAGCTGTGTGACCCTGGGCAAGTCACTTAACCTGTTGGCCTCAGTTTCTTGATCTGTAAAATGACCTGGAGAAAGGATTGGCAAACCACTCTAGTATCTTTGCCAAGAGAACCCCAAATCGGGTCCTAAAGAGTCAGGCACAAACTTAAAAAAGACTGAACAGTAAAAATATATTGAATTTATTAATTTTATATTTATGTTGTATATATATATATATACATATGTATATACATAATATATATATATTCAGCACACACCCATATACTTGTTTCTCCCATTCAAATGTGTGCTGAAGAGAAATATTTGTTCTTTATATTTGTGTCCCTAGTGCCTAGCCCCGTGCCTGGCACGTAGTAAGCACTTTGTAAATATTATTGATTGATTGGCCACACATGCAGCTTTCTTTTTCAGGCAGTTATCTCTTATACACTTGGTACCAGTCCCAATAGGAAGTAGATGAAAGAAGCAGCACAGTATAGTTATGTGGAGCCAGAAGACTTGAGTTCGAATTCTGGTTCCATTTCACATACCATCCATGTGTTCTTTGGGTCTCAGTTTCTCCATCTGTAAAATCAGAGGGTTGAAGTAGATGGTGTCACAGGGACCTTCCAGCTGCAGCTCTGTAACTATGACTGTTGTCCAGTTGTGCCCAACTCTCTGTGATCTCGTGTACCACAGCATGCCATGCAATGCCAGTGTCCGTGGAATTTTCTTGACAAAGACACTGGATTGATTTACCATTTGTTTCTCCAGGGAATTAAAACAAAGAGAATTTAAATGACTTGCCTAGGGTTACATAACTAGGGAGTATCTGAGGCTGGATTTGAACTGAGATCTTTCTAACTACAAGTCCAACACTCTATCCACTGAACCCCTTAGCTGCTTCCATAGCTATGGACATTAGATGATCTCTAATGTCCATTCCACCCAGAAGTATATTGACTAATTTTTAGCAGCCAGCTCTCTTGGGGGAAGAACAAACTTTTCTTTTTCTTTTTTAAAAAGGCAGTCAGGGTAAGGTGACTTGTCCAGGGTCACATAGCTAGTAAGCATCTGAGTCTAGATTTGAACTGGGGTCCTGCTGACTCCAGGGCCAGTGCTCTGGCCACTGTGCCACCTAGCTGCCTTTCAGCAATAGACTCTTAAGCTGAATCGGCTTTATTACCACTTTTCTCCGTCACTTTCTTCAGTCTAGACAATCAACAATATATCAAGGTCAGATCTGTAGCATTTGCCTATTTCTGAGGTGTAAATATTCACAGTGAAAATTTAATTAGCTATGCTGAACCCTTTGAGCTGTCTCCAGCACACCCCTGCTTCCAAGTTCTAAATTCTACAGAACCTTATGTGATTGGAAGGGCCAGTGCACACCTACCAGACAAACAACTCAGAGCATGGGTCCACAGCAGAAGCTCTCTATGTGAGGGAATGAGCCCTTGGCAGGGTAAGCAGTGGGCCACCACATTGCACCTGGTCACTAAGAGGGAATAGACTCCTCTTGGCTGACACCCAGAGGAGTTCTCAGAAGCTTGGGAAAAGTGGGAAAGTGAAGAACTGGGATGCAAATGGCTTTTATAGCTGATTGTGACAAAGCAGAGATAGTTCTTGTCTCCAAATCAATTTGCTGGAAATGAAGGAAAGCAAAAGAGTCTCTGTCTCCATGCAGGTGGAGGTCACTATGTTTTCCTCCAATACCATTTGGAGGAAAGGTCAAGGTTTATTTTACTACCACAGTGCTATGAATTCTAACCCTTCCTTGCAAGAAGATAATTGATAGGGATTTCACCCCCCCCCCAGTCATTTAATTTGTCATTTTAATTGTCTCCTATTTAACGTTTCACTCTCAAGGGCCTGGAGGAGAGGAATGTAAAGTCAGCTCACCAGAGGAGGAGGCAGAGTGAACTGTTCTGCATAGAACAAAGATATCAAATACAAGGTCCCACTGGCCACATGACGCCCACAACATTCTCCTGGGTTACTAGCACCAGATTTAAATGGAATTGGGAAATCTCTAACAAGAGAAATACAAATTCAGTAAAACACAGATAACTTAACATTTTATAGCTAAGTCAGTGCGTGGCCTGCAGGGATCCTTAGGTGCCGTTTAATGGTCTCTATTTCTATTTCAGTTGGTCAGATGCCTACTTGTGCAACAGTAGACAAAGTACTTGACTTTCCTGGGCTTTGGTTTTCTCATCTCTAAAATGGGAGGATTGGATTAGTAGTTCAGTGACATAATGAATGGAGGGGAGAGTGTTGGTTTTAGAATCAGGGAGACTTGATTTCAAATTCTACCTTGCTTGGTCAATGGGTGAGCCTGAACAAATCACTCAGCCTTTCTCAATCTGTATGGGGATAATGACAGCACCTCCTTCCCAGGGCTGTTGTGAAGATCAAAAGAGAGAATATTTGTAAAGCTCTCAACACAGTGCCTGACAAATGGCAGAAGCTTAATAGGGAGCCAAAATCAATATAAATGCCTTTGTTTGGTATCTTATCACAGGGTCTTGGCAATATAGCTTGAATTTAAGGTAGCACTTTAAACCTATACTACCTCATTTGACCCTCACAAGCATCCTAAGAGGTAGATGCTATAGTTATTCTCGTTTATTCCCATTCCGAGGAAACCAAATCAGAAGTTAAGTGATTTGTCCAGGGCTACCCAGTACTTGTGTGAAGCAGGATTTGAACTCAGGTCTTTTTGACTTTAGTTTGTTTTAACAGTGACACCCCCTACCTAGGTGTGTACCATATGGCTCTGACCTCCTCTCTCTTTACACTCTCTAACTTTGTGACCTTATCAGTGTAATGGTAATATAATTTGAATTTGAAGATCCCTTTGTTCTGGCAAAGGTAGCAGGTGCTTAGCACTTAGTAATTGATCAAGCCTCTGTTGGGGATACAAAAGGTGTGAACTCCTGTCTCCTGTTGCTGACTTAACAGGAAGGGGTTGGCTGAAACAGGAAGCAGCTGATGCTGTGTGTATATAAGAAAAGCCCCAGAGAGGAAAAGTCACAATTTCTCGGGACAAGGATCTGGTGGCAGAAGCTGTTCTGCTGGAGAGAGAGAGTTTCTCTCAGCCACATCTGGAGGCTGGGCTGTTACTGCTGGACTGAGATTTGAAAAGAGAAATGAGAATTGAGAACCAAGTCAGAATTTCTTGGAGCACCATGGAGGCAGGGCTGCTACTGGGAGGAGGCTGAAGAGGAAAGCCCCCTTCCCCCAGGCTGAAGAGAATGGTTTTGATTTTGAAAACCTGGATGGAGTGATTTTTAATTTTTTTTAAATTTTTTTTTTTTTTTTGCTTTTTGGAGGGCAGTTGGGGTTAAGTGACTTGCCCAAGGTCACACGGCTAGTTTTTTGTGTTAAGTGTCTGAGGCTGGATTTGAACTCAGGTACTCCTGACTCCAAGGCCGGTGCTCTATTCACTGCGCCATCTAGCTGCCCGGATGGAGTGATTTTTGATTCCAGGAACCAGCTGAGGCTTCTGCTGGTTCTGAGGGCCAGCCAGAGCTGGCAAGGGACTGAGGAAGCATGACTGTGATGCTGAAACTTTGTCTGTTTGTGATTTTGCTGGGCCTTGACTTCCTGGGAGTGGAGACTGTGAGGGATTTGAGAGGGACTGGACACTATGAGCTCCAGTGTGGAGCAGGAACTGCACAGAGAGCCACTGGACAAGGACCTGGGAGCTGTCTGCCTTTGAACCCAGGTGACAGTTTGGTGAATACAGGTAGGATCTGTGACCATGGAAGGGGATCCAGGGAATCTGAGGGACCACCTGAGTCAAGCTGAAAGAAGACTTTACTTGGAAACTGTGTAATGACTGAGATTAAATTTACTAGTGACCTAGGGGTGGAGGGTATGTGTATTTTCTAATTATTGAACAGTGAATAATGAAAGATGACTGATTGACTAAAAGATTGTACTTAGTGATTGATGACTGAATAAGTAACTAATTTGTAACCTAGTATGCCCCATGAGTGGAAAACTGACTTTGTGATTGAATTAAGGATTTTGTAGATGATTTTACTAAATGATTACTAAATGATTGTTCTTTGTTCAAAACTTTTTGAGCACTGTGGTGGAAACTCTGTGGCCATTTTCTGTGATAAGTTGTTATGAATGCTATATTTTGATTTTATGTGATAAGTTGCCACATTGTGAATGCTATACTTTGATTTACTATGAATGTTTTGCTTTGATTTTTGTTTTTGCTTTTTTGGAGGGCAATACTTGCCCAAAGTCACACAGCTAGTAAGTGTGTCAAGTGTTTTTGCTTTGATTTGTTGTGGAATAAATAAGAGTGTTCACTATACTGTGTAATTAGAACCTTAAAAGCTGTTCACAGCTTCTGAAAAGCTGCTAGTGCTTTACAGTCACCTCCCACAGGTTCAATGATCATCTCTATTCCAATGGTTTCTGAATGTCTACAAACAGCCCTCTTCTCTCTTCTGAATTCTGGTCAGGAAAGTACATTTCCAACTGTGCATCACACATGTGACACTGGATAGATGTGTTGTGGGTGCCTCACTCATCTTCTTAACCTCAGCACTCACCTTTCTTCTGAACATCCATATTCCTGATAGATGACCACTCTCCTAGCCACTCACCCCCGGGGCATTGTCCTTGCCTCCTCCCTTTCACTCTCTTCACAGAGCCAGTCAATTGCCAGATCTGGTTTCTTCCTCCCCAACATGCCTTGCATTCTTTTCCTCCTCTCTCAGCTCACATGGTCGCACTTCCTTCACTCAATGCCTTCATCCCTTCTTGCTTGAATTATCACAGTAACAACTAAATAGAACTTTTGGTCTTTCGTGTTTCCTTCTCTTTACTCCACCTAGATGTTGAAATACTAAAGTGAAGGAATCCCGAACTCAATAAATTTCAACGACCTCCAATAGGTCATTGATCCTTTAGGACTGAGCCTTTAGGATTTAAAAAAACCCAAACAACCCCAATATAGCAACATCAAGGATAAGACCGGCCTCCAGTTTGATTTTTAAGGCCCTTTACAACAACCTGTCTTTCTAACCTTGGTATACTTGACTCACTTTCCCATGATCTTTAGGCCAGCCAGACTGGCCTTTTCTGATTACTCATACATGACAATTCATTCTCCATCTCTATGACTCTACACAGGCTGTCTCCCATGCTGGAATGTACTCCCACCTCACTGCTGCCTGTTAGAATCCCTTATTTCTTTTGGAACCCAGAAGCACCTTCAAACACAAAGCTTTCTCTGATCCATCATGTACTAATATATTCATCTTGCATATGTTTTGCACACCACTCATTATTGAGTGCCTACTGTGTTCAGAACACTGTGGTAGGAAATAACTTTAACTAAGATACATTCTCTGCCCTTATGTTGCTTACAATCTATCAGGAGGCAGACTCTTACAGATAACTGTGTTGTGTGTTTTTCAATTGTTTTCAGTCATGTCTGACTCTGCATGACCCCATTTAGGGTTTTCTTGGAAAAGGTACTGGAGTGGTTTGTCATTTCCTTCTCCGGTTCATCTTACAGATGAGAAAATTGGGGCAAAACCAAGGTTAAGTGACTTGCTTAGGGTTACCAACTAGTTAGTCCAAGGCCAGATCTGAACTCAGGAAATTCAGTCTTCCTGAGTCTTTAAAGGTACAGACCCTTGTAACTACTCACCTGGAAGACTGGTATAATCTTAATAGGACTTCCTGCTTTCATTCTCTACTCTCTCCAACCCAGTCTTTTAATTATTGCCAGAAGGATAGTGATGTTTTTGAGCAGACCATTCCTCTGTATCCTCATTGGTCACCAAGTAACCTCCAAACACCTCTGCCTGGCGTGGAAAGGCTCCTGCCATCTGATTCTGCCCTATTGGTCTCTTCTGAAAGATAATACTCCTCCCCATATGGTCTATGTGTTAGCCAGACTAAACTACTCTCTGATCCTCCCCCTCCAGCCACCCCCGCACACTTTGCTCCCTGCTTTGTGCCCTTGTTAGTGTTGTTCACTGTACCTTTAACAAAGCAGCAGTAAGGCAGCAGGAGAGACAGTCCATGAAAAACCACAGAGGGGAGAATGGAGTGTCATGTGTGGAGAATGGTCAAAGATGAGTCTGGTTGAAGAGTGCAGAAAGGAGGGTAACATATAACAAGGTTAGAGAGATAGGCTGGGGCTGCCTTTATTGTGAAGGGCCTTCAAAGTCAAATGGGGGCTTGTATTGTTATTGTTGCTTATCCTTCGTTTTTGAAGAGAACCAGTGACATCACAGGGTGATGTCTTGACTCATGTGATTTGGATTTAAGTGAGGTAGAGTTGCACAAAATTGTCAGCCTCACTCTCTCTTCCAAGAATCATTGAAATTCAGCAGCAAGACAAAAGTTAGGAGAACTGGTTGTGACTGGGATGCAGAAGATGCCTCAATATCTTGCATGTTTGACCAACCTCTAAGCACTCCACAGTACCTGCTTCAGCTGCCTGTATGGCCATTGGAACGAATTCTGCCCATTCCATCAGGGAAAGTCTTCAATGTTTGGGGTACACAACCCCCAATTCACCAACAGCTTTGAGGCATTTTGGTTATTCACGATCTGGTTGAACCCATCTGCTGAGACTGTTTGGTAAACATGACTGCTGTGCATTCTCCAGCTTCTTGGAGCCACTAGCCACTAGTGAGAGTTTAGTGCCAGGTGGACCCCAAAGTTGATGAGCAGCCCTGAAGAGGGCTTGGGGAAAGCCCTCAACATAGAGGCGCTAATCCTCCTTGAATGCCCTACATACCTCAAGGGCAACAGGAGATTGTAGCATTGGGAATAGAAAGGAAAAGATGGATGTGAGAAATGGTGTGGAGGTGGCATTGATGGGCTACAAGGCAAAGGAGGTGAGAGAGAAGAAGGGAAGGGAAGTGGCATTTACTAAGCACCTACTGTGTGCCAGACACTGTGCTGAATCCACGCCAGCAAACACCTCCCGATCTCTCTAGGTTTTCCGCTTATCCTTCTCCTTACCTTAAGCTTTACAAATACAATCTCATTGGATCATCACAACTACCCTTGGAGGTAGGTGCTATTATTATTCCTATTTTCCAGTTAAGGAAACTGAGGCAGACAGGGGTTAAGTGACTTGCCCAGGCTCACTCAACTAGTAAGTTTCTGAGAGCCAGTTTGAATCCAGGTCCTAAATCCAGGTCCAGGACACCATATCACCTCTCTGTCAAACACAGTCTTTACAAACAAGGCAGCAAGGCTAAACTGTGATGCCATTGATGGAAAGGGGGATGGTAAGGAGAAGGTTAAGGGGAAATTCTAGAGAGATTAGGTAGTTTGTTGACCTGGATTCAGGAGAAGTGGAAAGGGAGGATGCTGAGAATGCCAAGCATATATGGTTGGCTAGAAGAGAAAGGATTCTGGGATCCCTGAAAGCTAAAAAGAATCAGGCCACATGTCTGGGAGAACTGCCAACAGAGGCTGCTCCTGGAAATTTATCAATGGCCAGGGGGCCAGTCCACTGGATGAGGCTGTTCTGAGGCAAGCATGGTTCCACAGATTATTTCAAAGCCAGCCAGGGCAATCACTGCTCTCATGGGGGAAGGACAGCCATAGGACCGTTTTTTTTTTTTTTACATTGCTTCTTCAACTCCAACCTCATTTTCGTCTTTTAAATTCCCTCTTGTCCGAGTTGGAGATACTTCCTGGCAGCATTGACAGCCGCTCAGCTAAATCAGAGATTATGACAAAGGAAGGAAACATGTAGCTGGCCGAGTTCATCTGGCACACGAGTGTCAGACAGAGTAGGATCACATCTAGTTGTGGATTTGTGGCTGGAATCCCTGTCTGTGGCTGGCATCTCAGGGGTCATCTGACCTCGCCCAAAGATTTTAAAAATGAAGGGACTGAGATTTGAGGAAGCCAAAGGTCACACAGGTGGCAAGAGGTACAAGCAGGCGGTAAATTAAGGCGACAGAACTCCAAATCTAGTGTTCTTGCCATTGTATTGGTCAGATGAGCATTAGGTTTGGAGCAGTAGTTCTCAACCTTCCTAATGCCCGGACCCTTTAATAGTCGTATGTGGGTGTGTCTGCATGTCAGAAATATGTGTTTTCCGATGGTTTTAGGTGATCCTTGTGACCCCTGTGAAAGGGTTGTTTGACCCCAAAGGGGTCATGGCCCACATGTTGAGAACCACTGGTTTGGAGGATCAACGGAATCTGAAGAAAGTGCTTTCCACAGAGTCCTAACTAGAAGAATAGGCTCTTAGATGAATCAGGGACCCTATAACTTTAGAGGAAGGCTGGCTTTATAAGACAGTGCTTGGGCACAGGTCTTCTTGGGTATTATCATAGTTGTATTGGCATTCTATTGCCTCAAGTGATGACAAAGACTTCAATTAATCAATTACTTTAGCCAAACAAAGCAATCTAGCCATTTCTTATAAAGAGGGAGAGTTCTTTAGGATCATTGTTCATGGATGGTGTCAGGGCCTTGACCCTGAGCCTAACCATAAACCTTAACCCTAACTTGATTTGAGTCTGTGTCTCAACACTGTTCATACTTGTCCTCAGAAGTTGAGAAGCCAGGACATGTCCTTCCACTCAACGTGAGGACCTGCAGCAAACACACCCAGAGATAACTGCCCTTAATAATAATTGCAAAGTGCCTGATATAGGTGATCACATCTGAGACTCACAGTAACCCAAGGAGGAAGGTAGTGATAGTATTATTATTCCCATTTTACAGATGAGGAAACCTAGGCTCAAATAGGTGTAAGTGGCTCCTTGTCCAGGTTCACAAAGCTAGTAAATGTCAGAGGTGGGATTTGAATCCAGGCCTTCCTAAGGGCTGGTCCTGCCTGCAGTGACTGCACATCAGAAAGAAAACCTGAGAGACGCTTGAATGGCTACTGGCTGTCTGGCTTATGATTTGCAGACATGCCAGAGATTTATCAATGGATCAAAAAGTAAGGATTTATTTGACTCCATGCTAGGGATATGAAAGTAAAAGTAAAGCTGTTCTTGACCTCAAGAAGCTTATATTTTGTTGGGGAAACAACACACACAAGTATATGTAGGCATGTATGTATGTATGTGTATGTATGTGTGCATGCACGTGCACGTGTTTATGTAGGCATATGTATATGGATGTGTGTATGTACACATGGGTATATACAAGCATACATAATGCACATGTGTGTATGTATGTGTATGTGTATATATATGTATATATATATAAAATTTCCACAGTATTTACCAGTAGTCATTTCTCAAACAAAAGCACCAGAGAAAATGGACAGAATCTGCTAAGGACAGTCAATTTCTGGTCCAAGTTCTGGTGTTTGACCTGTTTCAAGTTCCTTCCTCTTTCATGGATAGATTTTTTTTCTTCTGTAAAATTAGAAAGGGTAAGAGGGACTTTCTTATTCATAAGGG
>JAQQSW010012457.1:0-12521 GCA_028646575.1 Pseudocheirus occidentalis
CTTGGAGGGACTTTCTCCTCCCTGGCGAATATTTTTGATCACTCTGGAATCTGACAAATAATGCATAGCCATCTCCTCATCTTAGTACTCGAAAAGAGAGACACTTTCTTCACTTGGAATCCTTTGTCTGCCTGTGAAAGGACAAAAAGTGTGTACAGGCATTGCAAAGAAGACACATTTCTTTATTTCCTCAACTTTAATGCCCTTTCCTGAGACAGAATCAACGCAAAGTAGGATACTATACTTTGATGGTCTAACGAGACATGAAAGGGTCAGTCCTCACGTGAAAAGCCCCAACTCTACCGGGGAAAGGCCACAATGCGGGGCCAAACACCGTACAGAATAGCCATATTATCCGATCCTGAACTGCACTAATGTTCATGTAAACCAAGCAATAAAAAAGAAGGAAGGAATCATACATCTGTGCATCTAATCGTCCTTGAAGGGACATTCTCATGCTTCACTAACATTTTTTGATCACTCTGGAATCTGATATATAATTCATGTCCATCTCCACATGTTACTACTAGGAAACAAACACCTTTTTCAGTAGACGATTTTTTCAACCTCAAAACGACAAAAAGTGTGCACAACCATTGCAAAGGAGGCACATTTCCTCATTTCCTGATCTTTAATCCCCTTTTCCTGACCCGGAAACAACCAAGACTAAGATACCTTCCTTTCATGGTTGAACGAGACATGGAAGGGACTTTATTTAGGTGAAAATCCCTTACTCTACTGGTGAACGGCAACAAACGTGGGGCCAAACACTGCATAGAATTCCCATATTATCAATTCCATACCTGCGCTAAGGTTCATGTGAACTTAGCATCAAAAAAGAAGGAAAGTATCATTCATCTGTGCAACTAATAATCAATGGAGGGGCTTTATGCTGCCTCACGGACAGGTACTGAAAAGTCTAGATTTAGAAACATAAGGCACAGCCATCTCTTCACACTACTGCTACAAAAGAGGCACATTTCCGTCAGTTGAAAATATCTTGGTATACGTGTAAAGGACAAAAGGTGTGTATAGACCTTGTAAAGAACACTGGTTTCTTCATTTCTTGACCTTCAGTGCCCTTCTGCTAAAATAGAAACAACCAAAACGAGGATTCCACCATTAATGGTTCAGCCAACCATTAAGAGGATTTTCTTCAGGTCAAAAGCTCATATATAGATGCATGATTCCTTAATTCTTTGTTGACGCTATCTTTACCTGAATGGAAGTGCAGGTCAGTAATTTAGAAAATGTGTATTCTGTGCATTGTCTGGCCCCTCTTTGCGACCAGTTCACTATAGAGGAAATGCTTGTCACGTGAAGAAAGTCCCTTGCATGACTCCCTCCAACGTGAAATGATGGTGTCCTCCTGCACCATTCATGTTTCAGCCAGTCTTGGAGAGGATTTTCTTTTCGTCAAAAGCCCATACCGCACAGGAAAAATTCCACAACGTGGGCCCAGATTATGCATAGAATACACATTTTTTCAATTCCTGACCTGCACTCCCATTCAGGGAATATTAGCTTCAAGAAAGATGGAAGAATCATATATCTATGCATATAATCGCCCTTGGATGGACTTTCTCCTGCCTGGCAAAACTTTTTTGATCACTCTGGAATCTGGCAAACAATACATAACCATCTCCTCATGTAACTAGTAGAAAAGCGGGACACTTTCTTCAGTTGAAAATCCTTGTCTACCTATACAAGTACCAGAAGTGTATAGAGTCATTGCAAAGAAGGCACATTTCTTCAATTTCTGAACTTTATTCCCCTTTTCGTAAGACATAATCAACCAAGAGGAGGATACCCCCCTTTCATGGTTGAATGAGACATGGAAGGGAATTCCTTCAGGAGAAAAGCCCTTCCTCTCCCGGGCTAGGGTCGCAATGTGGTGCCAAACACCTCATAGAATTCCCATGTTTTCAATTCCTCACATGAACTAATGTTCATGTAAACCTATTATCAAAAAAAAGGAAAGGATCATACACATATTCAACTAATACTCATTGGAGGGACGTTTTCTGTCTTGAGAACTGTTCCTAATAATTCTGGAATCAGACATATAGTGCACAGAATCCTCATCAACGTAGTACTACAAAAGAGACACTCTGTCGTCGGTTGAAGGAACCTTTATATACTGGAAAAGGTCAAAACGTGTGTATAGACCTTGCAAAGAAGTCACTTGTCCTCATTTGATGACCATTCAACCCTTCTGCTAAGCTAGATACTACAAAAAGGTGGATACTACCATCCATGGTTCCACCAGTCATGAAATGGATTTTCTTCAGGTCAAAAGCTTTTACCTAGATGCATGATTCCTAACTTCTTTGTTAATGCTGCGTTTACCTGAGTCGTAGTACAGGTTAGGAATTGAGGAAATGTGTATTCTATGCATTGTTTGGCCCATCATTGTGGCCGTTTCAATGTAGAGGAAGGGCTTTTCACCTGAAGAAAGTCCCTTCCATGTCCCCCTCCACCAAGAAAGGATGGCATCCTCCTCCACCATTCATTGTTCAGCCAGTCATGAAGAGGATTTTCTTTATGTTCAATTCCCATACTATACAGGAAAAATTCCACAATGTGGGGCCAGATTACGCAGAGAATCCAAATATTTTCAATTCCTCCCCTACCCTGAAATTCAGATAAAACTTAATTCAAGAAAGTAGGAGGGAAACATACATCTATTCATCTAATCGTCCTTGGAGGGTCTTTCTACTCCTGGTGAATATTTTTGATCACTCTGGAATCTGACAAATAATGCATAGCCGTCTCCTCATCTTACTACTCGAAAAGAGAGACACTTTCTTCACTTGAAATCCTTTGTCTGCCTGTGAAAGGACAAAAAGTGTGTACAGGCATTGCAAAGAAGACACATTTCTTTATTTCCTCAACTTTAATGCCCTTTCCTAAGACAGAATCAGCGCAAAGTCGGATACCATAGTGTGATGGTGGAACGAGACATGGAAGGGACATTCCTCACGTGAAAAGCCCCAACTATACCGGGGAAAGGCCACAATGCGGGGCCAAACACCGTACAGAATAGCCATATTATCCATTCCTGAACTACACTAATGTTCATGCAAACCTTGCATTAAAAAAGAAGTAAGCAATCATACATCTGTGCATCTAATCGTCCTTGGAGGGACTTTCTCATGCTTGACGACCATTTTTTGATCACTCTGGAATCTGTTATAAAATTCATGTCCATCTCCACATGTTACTACTAGGAAACAAACACCTTTTTCAGCAGAAGATATTTTCAACCTGCAAAACGACAAAAAGCGTGCACAACCATTGCAATGAAGGCACATTTCCTCATTTCCTGATCTTTAATCCCCTTTTCCTGAGCCAGAAACAACCAACACTGGCATACCTTCCTCTCATAGTTGAAGGAGACATGGAAGGGACTTTATTCAGGGTAAAAGACCTTACTCTACAGGCGAAAGGCCACAAGGTGGGGCCAAACACCGCATAGAATTCCCATATTATCAATTCTTCACCTGCACTGAGGTTCATGTACACTTAGCATCGAAAAAGAAGGAAAGTATCATACATCTATGCAACTAATTAACAATGGAGGGACTTTATGCCGCCACGCGAACAAGTACTGATAAGACTAGATTTAGACACATAATGCACAGCCATCTCTTCAAGTTACTGAGACAAAAGAGACATTTTTCTGTCGGATGAAAATACCTTGGTATACGTTAAATGGACAAAAGGTGTGTATACACCTTGTAAGAGCACACGTTTCTTCATTTCCTGACCTTCATTGCCCTTCTGCTAAAATAGAAACAACCAAAAGGAGGATACCACCATTAATGGTTCAGCCAACCATGAAAAGGATTTTCTTCAGGTCAAAACCTCATACATAGATACATGATTCCTTACTTCTTTGTTGACGCTATCTTTACCTGAATGTCAGTGCAGGTCACTAATTGAGAAAATGAGTATTTTGTGCGTTGTCTGTCCCCTCCTTGTGACGGTTTCAGTATAGAGGAAATGCTTGTCACGTGAAGAAAGTTCCTTCCGTGACTCCCTCCACCATGAAAAGTTGGTGTCCTCTTGCACCATTCATGGTACAGCCAGTCTTGGAGAGGATTTTCTTTACGTCAAAGCCCATACCGCACAGGGAAAATTCCACAGCGTGGGCCCAGATTATGAATAGAATACACATTTTTTCAGTTCCTGCACTCCCATTCAGGGAAAATTAACTTCAAGAAAGATGGAAGGAATCATACATCTATGCATGTAATTGACCTGGGATGGACTTTCTCCTGCCTGGCAAACCTGTTGTGATCACTCTGGAATCTGACAAAAAATACATAGCCATCTCCTCATGTTACTAGTCAAAAAGAGAGAAATTTTCTTCAGTTGAAAATTCTTGTCTACCTATAAAAGTACCAAAAGTGTATACAGTCATTGCAAAGAAGGCACATTTGTTCAATTCCTGAACTTTAATGCCCTTTTCTTAAGCAATAATCAACCAAGAGTAGGATACCACCTTTCATGGTTGAATGACACGTGGAAGGGAATTTCTTCAGGAGAAAAGCGTTTCCTCTCCCCGGGAAGGGCCGCAATGTGGGGCCAAACACCTAATAGAATTCCCATGTTATCAAGTCCTCACCTGCACTAATGTTCATGTAAACCTATTATCAAAAAAAAGTAAAGAATCATACACATATTCAACTAATACTCATTGGAGGTACTTTTTACGCCTTGCGAACTGTTTCTGATTATTCTAGAATCAGACATATAGTGCATAGAAATCTCTTCAAGGTAGTAGTATAAAAGAGACACACTGTCGTCGGTTGAAGGTACCTTGATACACTGGAAAAGGTCAAAACGTGCGTATAGACCTTGCAAAGACAACACTTGTCTTCATTGGATGACCATCCGTGCCCTTCTGCTAAGCTAGAAACAAGAAAAAGTAGGATACCACCATCCATGGTTCTGCCAGTCATGAAAAGGATTTTCTTCAGTTAAAAAGCTTGTACCTAGATGGATGATTATTAACTTTTTTGTTAATGCTGCGTTTACCTGAGTGATAGTGCAGGTCAGAAATTGAGGAAATGTGTATTCTATGCGTTGTCTGACCCCTCATTGTGGCCCTTTCAATGTAGAGAAAGGCCTTTTCTCCTGAAGAAAGTCCCTTCCATGTCTCCCTCCACCAGGAAAGGATATCATCCTCTTCCACCATTCATTGTTCAGCCAATCATGGAGAGGATTTTCTTCACGTTCCAAGCCCATATTATACGGGAGCAATTCCACAATGTGGGGCCAGATTACACCGAGAATCCAAATATTTTCAATTTCTGGCCTGCACTCAAATTCAGGTAAAACTAACTTAAAGAAAGAAGGAAGAAATCATACATCTATGCATCTAATCATCCTTGGAGGGACTTTCTCCTGCCTGGCGAATATTATTGATCACTCTGGAATCTGACAAATAATGCATAGCCATCTCCTCTTCTTTCTACTCGAAAAGAGAGACACTTTCTTCAATTGAAATCCTTTGTCTGCCTGTAAAAGGACAAAAATTTGTACAGGCATCGCAAAGAAGACACATTTCTTTATTTCCTCCACTTTAATACCCTTTCCTAAGACAGAATCAACCCAAAGTAGGATACCATCCTTTGATGGTTGAATGTAACATGGAAGGGACTTTCCTCACGTGAAAAGCCCTAACTCTACCGGGGAAAGGCCACAATGCGGGGCCAAACACCGTACAGAATAGCCATATTATCCATTCCTGAACTACACTAATGTTCATGCAAACCTAGCATTAAAAAACAAGGAAGGAATCATACATCTGTTCATCTAATCGTCCTTGGAGTGACTTTCTGATGCTTGACGAACATTTTTTGATCACTCTGGAATCTGACATATACTTTACGTCGATCTCCATATGTTACTCCCAGGAAAATGACACCTTTTTCAGTAGAAGATTTTTTCGACCTGAAAAACGGCAAAAAGTGTGCACAACCATTGCAAAGAACGCATATTTCCTCATATCCTGATCTTTAATCCCCTTTTCTTGACCCGGAAACAACCAAGACTAAGATACCTTCCTTTCATGGTTGAACGAGACATGGAAGGGATTTTATTTAGGTGAAAATCCCTTATTCTACTGGTGAACGGCCACAAAAGTGGGGCTAAACACTGCATAGAATTCCCATATTATCAATTCCATACCTGCTCTAAGGTTCATGTGAACTTAGCATCAAAAAAGAAGGAAAGTATCATACATCTATGCAACTAATAATCAATGGAGGGACTTTATGCTGCCTCACGGACAAGTACTGACAAGTCTAGATTTAGAAACATAATGCACAGCCATCTCTTCACACTACTGCTACAAAAAAGGCACATTTCCGTCGGTTGAAAATACCTTGGTATAGGTGTAAAGGACAAAAGGTGTGTATAGACCTTGCAAAGAACACTCGTTTCTTCATTTCCTGATCTTCAGTGCCCTTCTGCTAACATAGAAACAACCAAACCGAGGATACCACCATTAATGGTTCAGCCAAACATGAAGAGGATTTTCTTCAGGTCAAAAGCTCATATATAAATGCATTATTCCTTACTTCTTTGTTGATGCTGTCTTAACCTGAATAGCAGTGCAGGTCAGTAATTTAGAAAATGTGTATTCTGTGCGTTGTCTGGTCCCTCATTGTGACCGGTTCACTATAGAGGAAATGCTTTTCACGTGAAGAAAGCCCCTTCCATGACTCCCTCCAACATGAAAGGATGGTGTCCTACTACACCATTCATGTTTCAGCCAGTCTTGGAGAGGATTTTGTTTTCGTCAAAAACCCATACCGCATAGGAAAAATTCCACAACGTGGGCCCAGATTATGCATACAATTCACATTTTTTTCAATTCCTGACCTGCACTCCCATTCAGGGAAAATTAATTTCAAGAAAGATGGAAGGAATCATATATCTATGCATATAATCTCCCTTGGATGGACTTTCTCCTGCTTAGCAAACCTTTTTTGATCACGCTGGAATCTGACAAACAATACATAGCCATCTCCTCATGTTACTACTAGAAATTCGGGACATTTTCTTCAGTTGAAAATCCTTGTCTACCTATACAAGTACCAAAAGTGTAAACAGTCATTGCAAAGAAGGCACATTTCTTCAATTCCTGAACTTTATAACCCTTTTTGTAAGACATAATCAACCAATAGTAGCATACCCCCCTTCATGGTTGAATGAGACATGGAAGGGAATTCCTTTAGGAGAAAAGCCCTTCCTTTCCCGGGGAAGGGCCGCAATGTGGGGCCAAACACCTCATA
The DNA here is from genome assembly GCA_028646575.1 of Pseudocheirus occidentalis. Taxonomy (NCBI): domain Eukaryota; kingdom Metazoa; phylum Chordata; class Mammalia; order Diprotodontia; family Pseudocheiridae; genus Pseudocheirus; species Pseudocheirus occidentalis. The sequence continues at coordinate 7,308 of JAQQSW010012457.1, forward strand.
GAATTCCCATGTTGTCAATTTCTCACATGAACTAATGTTCATGTAAACCTATTATCAAAAAAAATGAAAGGATCATACACATATTCAACTAATACTCATTGGAGGGACGTTTTCCGCCTTGAGAACTGTTTCTAATAATTCTAGAATCAGACATATAGTGCACAGAATACTCTTCAACGTAGTGCTACAAAAGAGGCACTCTGTCGTCGGTTGAAAGTACCTTGATATACTGGAAAAGGTCAAAACGTGAGTATAGACCTTGCAAAGTCAACACTTGTCTTCATTTGATGAACATCCGCGCCCTTCTGCTAAGCTAGAAACAAGAAAACGTAGGATACCACCATCCATGTTTCCGCCAGTCATGAAAAGGAGTTTCTTCAGTTAAAAAGCTTGTACCTAGATGGATGATTATTAACTTCTTTGTTAATGCTGCGTTTACCTGAGTGATAGTGCAGTTCAGAAATTGAGGAAATGTGTATTCTATGCGTTGTCTGACCCCTCATTGTGGCCGTTTCAATGTAGAGGAAGGGCTTTTCTCCTGAAGAAAGTCCCTTCCATGTCTCCCTCCACCAAGAAAGGATATCATCCTCCTCCACCATTCATTGTTGACCCAGTCATGGAGAGGATTTTCTTCACGTTCCAAGCCCATATGATACGGGAAAAATTCCACAATGTGGGGCTAGATTATGCCGAGAATCCAAATATTTTCAATTCCTGGCCTGCACTCCAATTTAGGTAAAACTAATTTCAAGAAAGAAGGAAGGAATCATACATCTACGCATCTAATCGTCCTAGGAGGGACTTTCTCCTGCCTGGCGAATATTTTTGATCACTCTGGAATCTGACAAATAATGCATAGCCATCTCCTCATATTACTACTCGAAAAGAGAGACACTTTCTTCAGTTGAAATCCTTTGTCTGCCTGTAAAAGGACAAAAATGTGTACAGGCATTGCAAAGAAGACACATTTCTTTATTTCCTCAACTTTAATGCCCTTTACTAAGACAGAATCAACCCAAATTAGGATACCATCCTTTGATGGTTGAATGAACCATGGAAGGGACATTCCTCACGTGAAAAGCCCTAACTCTACCGGGGAAAGTCCACAATGCGCGGCCAAACACTGTACAGAATAGCCATATTATCCGTTCCTGAATTGCACTAATGTTCATGTAAACCTAGCATTAAAAAAGAAGGAAGGAATCATACCATCTGTTCATCTAATCGTCCTTGCAGGCACTTTCTCATGCTTGACGAACATTTTTTGATCACTCTGGAATCTGACATATAATTTATGTCGATCTCCACATGTTACTACTACGAAACAAACACCTTTTTCAGTAGAAGATTTTTTCGACATGAAAAACGACAAAAAGTGCACACAACCATTGCAAAGAAGGCACATTTCCTCATTTCCTGATCTTTAATCCTCTTTTCCTGACCCGGAAACAACCAAGACTAAGATACCTTCCTTTCATGGTTGAACGAGACATGGAAGTGAGTTTATTTAGGGGAAAATCCCTTACTCTACTGGTGAACGGCCACAAACGTGGGGCCAAACACTGCATAGAATTTCCATATTATCAATTCCATACCTGCGCTAAGGTTCATGTGAGCTTAGCATCAAAAAAGGAGGAAAGTATCATACATCTATGCAACTAATAATCAATGGAGGGACTTTATGCTGCCTCACGGACAAGTACTGATACGTCTAGATTTAGAAACATAATGCACAGCCATCTCTTCACACTACTGCTACAAAAGAGGCACATTACCGTCGGTTGGAAATACCTTGGTATACGTGTAAAGGACAAAAGGTGTGTATAGACCTTGTAAAGAACACTCGTTTCTTCATTTCCTGACCTTCAGTGCCCTTCTGCTATCATAGAAACAAACAAAGGGAGGATACCACCATTAATGGTTCAGCCAACCATGAAGAGGATTTTCTTCAGGTCAAAAGCTCATATATAGATGCATGATTCCTTCCTTCTTTGTTGACGCTATCTTTACCTGAATGTCAGTGTATATCAGTAATTTAGAAAATGTGTATTCTGTGCGTTGTCTGGCCCCTCATTGTGACCAGTTCACTATAGAGGAAATGCTTGTCACGTGAAGAAAATCCCTTGCATGACTTCCTCCACCGTGAAAGGATGGTGTCCTCCTGCACCATTCATGGTTCAGCCAGTCTTGGAGAGGATTTTCTTTTCGTCAAAAGCCCATACCGCACAGGAAAAATTCCACAACGTGGCCCAGATTATGCATAGAATACACATTTTTTCAATTCCTGACCTGCACTCCCATTCAGGGAAAATTAGCTTCAAGAAAGATGGAAGGAATCATATATCTATCCATATAATCACCCTTGGATGGACTTTCTCCTGCCTGGCAAACCTTTTTTGATCACTCTGGAATTTGACAAACAATACATAGCCATCTCCTCATGTTACTACTAGAAAAGCGGGAAACTTTCCTCAGTTGAAAATCCTTGTCTACCTATACAAGTACCAAAAGTGTATACAATCATTGCAAAGAAGGCACATTTCTTCAATTCCTGAACTTTGTTCCCCTTTTCGTAAGACATAATCAACCAAGAGGAGGATACCCCCCTTTCATGGTTGAATGAGACATGGAAGGGAATTCCTTCAGGAGAAAAGCCCTTCCTCTCCCGGGGAAGGGCCACAATGTGGGGCCAAACACCTCATAAAATTCCCATGTTTTCAATTCCTCACATGCACTAATGTTCATGTAAACCTATTATCAAAAAAAAGGAAAGGATCATACACATATTCATCTAATACTCATTGGAGGGACGTTTTCCGCCTTGCGAACTGTTTCTAATAATTCTAGAATCAGACATATAGTGCACAGAATCCCCTTCAATGCAGTACTACAAAAGAGACACCCTGTCGTCGGTTGAAGGTACCTTGATATACTGGAAAAGGTCAAAAGGTGTGTATAGACCTTGCAAAGAAGTCATTTGTCTTCATTTGATGACCATTCAATCCCTTCGGCTAAGCTAGAAACTACAAAAAGTAGGATACTACCATCCATGGTTCCACAAGTCATGAAAAGGATTTTCTTCAGGTCAAAGGCTTTTACCTACATGTATGATTCCTAACTTCTTTGTTAATGCTGCGTTTACCTGAGTCGTAGTGCAGGTCAGGACTTGAGGAAATGTGTATTCTATGCACTTTTTGGCCCATCATTGTCGGCGTTTCAATGTAGAGGAAGGGCTTTTCACCTGAAGAAAGTCCCTTCCATGTCCCCCTCCACCAAGAAAGGATGGCATCCTCCTCCATCATTAATTGTTCATCCAGTCATGAAGAGGATTTTCTTTACGTTCAAAGCCCATACTGTACAGGAAAAATTTCACAATGTGGGGCCAGATTACGCAGATAATCCAAATATTTTCAATTCCTCCCTTGCCCTGAAATTCAGATAAAACTGATTTCAAGAAAGAAGGAAGGAATCATACATCTATTCATCTAATCGTCCTTGGTGGGACTTTCTCCTGCCTGGCTGATATTTTTGATCACTCTGGAATCTGACAAATATTGCATAGCCATCTCCTCATCTTACTAATTGAAAAGAGAGACACTTTCTTCATTGAAATCCTTTGCCTGTGAAAGGACAAAAAGTGTGTACAGTTATTGCAAAGAAGACACATTTCTTTATTTCCACAACTTTAATGCCCTTTCCTAAGACAGAATCAACGCAAAGTAGGATACCATACTTTCATGGTTTAACGAGACATGGGAGGGACATTCCTCACGTGAAAAGCCCCAACTCTACCAGGGAAAGGCCATAATGCGGGGCCAAACACCGTACAGAATAGCCATATTATCCGTTCCTGAACTACACTAATGGTCATGCAAACCTAGCATTAAAAAAGAAGGAAGGAATCATACATCTGTGCATCTAATCGTGCTTGGAGGGACTTTCTCATGCTTGACGAACATTTTTTGATCACTCTGGAATCTGTTATAAAATTCATGTTCATCTCCACATGTTACTAGTAGGAAACAAACACCTTTTTCAGTAGACGATTTTTTCAACCTCCAAACGACAAAAAGTGTGCACAACCATTGCAAAGGAGGCACATTTCGTCATTTCCTGATCTTTAATCACCTTTTCCTCAGCCGGAAAGAACCAAGACTAGGATACCTTCCTCTCATGGTTGAAGGAGACATGGAAGGGACTTTATTCTGGGTAAAAGCCCTTACTCTACAGGCGAAAGGCCACAAGGTGGGGCCAAACACCGCATAGAATTCCCATATTATCAATTCCTCACCTGCGCTGAGGTTCATGTACACTTAGCATCGAAAAAGAAGGAAAGAATCATACATCTATGCAACTAATAAACAATGGACGAACTTTATGCCGTCACGCGAACAAGTACTGATAAGACTAGATTTAGACACATAATGCACAGCCATCTCTTCAAGCTACTGATACAAAAGAGACATTTTTCTGTCGGTTGAAAATACCTTGGTATACGTGAAAGGGACAAAAGGTGTGTATAGACCTTGAAAAGAACACAAGTTACTTCATTTCCTGACCTTCAGTGCCCTTCTGCTAAAATAGTAACAACCAAAAGCACTATACCACCATTAATGGTTCAGCCAACCATGAAGAGGATTTTCTTCAGGTAAAAAGCTCATATATAGATGCATGATTCCTTACTTCTTTGTTGACGCTATCTTTACCTGTATGTCAGTGAAGGTCAGTAATTAAGAAAATGTGTATTCTGTGCATTGTCTGGCCCCTCATTGAGACCTGTTCATTATAAAGGAAATACTTGTCATGTGAAGAAAGTCCCTTGCATGACTCCCTCCACCGTGAAAGGATGGTGTCCTCCTGCACCATTCATGGTTCAGCCAGCCTTGGTGAGGATTTTCTTTTCGTCAAAAGCCCATACCGCAGAGGAAAAATTTCACAAAGTGGGCCCAGATTATGCATAGAATACACATTTCGTCTATTGCTGACCTGCACTCACATTCAGGGAAAATTAGCTTCAAGAAAGATGGAAGGAATCATATATCTATGCATATAATCGCCCTTGGATGGACTTTCTCCTGCCTGGCAAACCTTTTTTAATCACTCTGGAATCTGACAAACAATACATAGCCATCTCCTCATGTTACTACTAGAAAAGCGGGACACTTTCTTCAGTTGAAAATCCTTGTCTACCTATACAAGTACCAAAAGTGTATA
>JAQQSW010012458.1:0-12521 GCA_028646575.1 Pseudocheirus occidentalis
TTTTTTTTTTGGAGAGGGAAAGTTAGGGCAATTGGGGTTAAGTTACTTGCCCAAGGTCACATGGCTAGTTTTCTGTTAAATGTCTGAGGCTGGATTTGAACTCAGGTCCTCCTAACTCCAGGGCCAGTGCTCTAATTACTGTGCCACCTAGCTACCCCTTAAGGGGATTTTAAGTGGAATTCTATAGACATAGCTTCAGAAAGAACATTCTGACCAGGAGCAGAAATATAACCTAGTTTGTCTTACCCCCCTTGTAGATTACCATGACTTGATTTATCCTTCTCACTGTGGAATATGCCTTCCTTTCTTTGAAACTCTTTCCCATTCATAGGGTCCTCCCAAATCCTACTTTTTAGAGATGGGTCCAGACTGACTATACTTCTTCCTTTTTCAGCTGTCTTCTTACTCTCAAGATTTTACTACCAATATCCCAGCCACCTTCTCACGCTGGTTCTCCTCCCTTCGGTGTTTGAGGTGTCTTGCTTTGGAACTTCTCTCACCTTCTCTATGACCCATTTGTCATTAGGTGAATTTTTCCTTGGGCCTCTGTTTGTTTGGCCATGCTTTATTCCTCATACAGCTGTCCTTTGTACTCACTGGACTTTGTCACCATGCTTCCACTTTGATATTCACCTCCCCTGTCCTTTTCTGTATCCTTTTTCATGTTGTCTTCCTTCCTTAGGATGTTATCTCTTTAAATTGGGGATGTCTTTCTTTTTGCTAGTGTCTGTATCTCCAGTCTTATTACAGTATTTGGCACATAATTGTGGTTTGTCCTCCATTCTCAAAGAGGATCATGACATTAGGAAGATGATGAATACTTAGTAATTGCTTGTTGTCTTACCCAATAAATTCTTGGTGACACCTCTCTGTCTCCGCTATTTTCCCCATTCAATGATCACATTTATTAGGACAATATGACATCATACCAAAGAAAAGTTAATCTTCATTCTAAATCCAGTAAAAGGAATATAAGGAGAAAGTATGCTCTATCCCAGGTACTCTGATTGGACAGCTTCTCCCTGAACTTTATAGAAAGAGAGCACCCAAGAAAGCCATCATTTCCTTTCCCATCAGCTTACACTCCTCAAGACTTTTCTACTATGCTCCAGAAAAATCTTCACTTGGAAGATCATTTAGCCCTGGAACTAAGACCTCAGAAGTACACTTTGTCACTGGGTTTCCTCCCCTTGGTTGCTCTTCATTTAAGAAGGACAACCAGGCCAGCCATCTCTTCATTTTGCACTAAGCAACATCCTTTGAACTTCCATCATGTTCCATCACTGTTTACCTTTTACCTCCAAGCCCTTCAAGCTTTCTTTTATGTGTTATCTTCCCTATCAGAATGTAGCTCAGTGAAGGCAGATCCTATAAATCCTTTTTTCCTTGTATTTGTCTTCAACTTGCTTAGCACAGTGACTGGTAAATTGTAAGTGTTTGATAAATGCTTGTGTATTGACTGAGAAGATGGTCACTAAAAAGATCTTTTAGCGTATTTGTTACTTTCAGTTTTCAGCCTCTTCATGGTTGGATAAGATCTGTCAAACAACAACCATGTATTAGGCACCTGATGGGTACAAGACGTTCTAAGTATTAAGGATATAAAGACAATAATGAAATATTCCCTGCTCTCAGAGAGTTTGTATTCTGTTGGGGGAAACGATATATACCCATAACATAGAAGTACATATAAATATGCACAGAGTAAATACTTTTTTTGAGGAGTCACTCTTATGTAGGAGTAGTATGCAAGTAGGTTAACCTAGAAGATTCTTGAAGATCAATGAGGACAGCTTACATTAAGGAGCTTTTAAAAATAAACATTTACTAAAGTAATATAACATGCAAAGTTGATAAAAATATTTCCCACAAGGTTATAATGGACTCTTTCACTAGCAGTGGTTCTCAACCTTCCTAATGCCACAGCCCTTTAATACTCATATGTGGGCTGTATCTGCATGTGGGTGGATCCACCCAGAGATGGATAGAGGAGCTGTGTCTCGGTTCCTAAGACCATCTAAAACATGTGTTTTCTGATGGTCTTAGGAGACCCCTGTGACCCCTGTGAAAGAGTCATTTAACCCCCAAGGGGTCGCAATCCACAGGTTGAGAACCACTGATATAGAGATTCTAAGAGACTGTGGTCTCACATTTAGTACTTTGGTTACTGGAAGTTTTCTCTTTCTTAGAATGCTCAACAAGTTCCCCTTGGACATTAGAAAATTTCTTTGCTGAGCTCTTATCTATTCATGAATTTAAATCAAATTTATTCTTGATTTCCAATGCTAGCACTACCATAGGCTGATATGAGGACACTGCTATGCTGCTGATGGAAGATAAAAAGATAAAAAGTCCCAAATATTCTGCAACCTTCAAAGTTTGCAAGATTTCCTTAGGCCGAAAAGGCAAAAGTTAAGTAGGGCAAAAAAATGAAAATTAGATTGCTCCTCCCTGATTAAGCAGTTCTTCAGGGATTTTATTGGAACATTGCACGAACTCCATTCTTGGGAATACTGAATGCACTGAATCACTATATTTTAGGGATAAACTTCATCTAGGACGTGACAATGTTTTCTCCAGTCAATCCAGACAGGATGCCTGTACAACTTCACTCCAGTTCCAAGGAGTTTTTGTCTGAATTTGAAACTATAATTGAGGTTGATTAGGACTTTTCTCAGTATCAAGTTATATTATCTGTTATTTATGTGGGGTGGAATGATTTGAATGATTTTACTCAACTCTATTGATTTAGAGAGAGCATATAAGGTATATTTTTATATCTTGCATTGTAGTTTTATTTAAAAAATAACAGGGAGAACTACAGTCAGAATGCCTTTTAGGAAGACTGAGAGTTTGTCAATAGACTCATCAAACAGTTAGTGAAAAACCATTTATTACATACTCAATATGTACCATGTGCTGCAGAGGCAAAGAAAGGAAGTCCTGATCCTGGCATTAAAACCCTTCTACCAACCTAGCTTTAATAGCTTCCTGGCCTGCCTATGGAATATGACTTTTCATATCCCAGCCAAATAGGGTTATACTTCATTCACTCATTCTCATCTTGTTTGTCTTCTTTTATCTTTTTACCTTTGGTTGCATTATCCCTTATGCTTTAAAGGGATTCTAATTTCCTATCCTCAGTCTTTATCTGTCCAAGTCCTTCTTTTCCTTCAAGAATCAAATCAGATGAAATCTATACCATGAAGCCTTTTCCTATGCCCTCTTCCTCAATATGAAACTGATAGTGTCCACTTCAAATTAATCATAGCACTTTGCTAGAAAGAGTCTAGGAATTTTTTTTTAATTTTCCCTTATAGGTTTTAGTGTAGATATCTTCTTCCTATTACATAGAAAAATAATTAGAAAGTTGTTTCTGTAAGATGTCTGTCTTTGTATCCCCAACACAAAATAAATAAAAACCAATAAATTAAAAAAATATAACTTTGGGCATGTGACAATGACTAATAGTGGAGCAGGTATCTCGCCAGTACTATCAAAAGAAGCTATTCATAATGCCAGTTGTCTATGTTCTTACAAAGAGAATAAGATTAACATATAATATAAAGTAAGCTTGGCTTTTTAACGCAAAAAGATATTAAAATCCCATAGATATCATGGAGACTCACTGAGAAGGGAAGAGAGACTTAGTAGAGGGGAAAGGAAAAAAGCATCTCACATCAAGAAGGCATATGCCTGGAAATCCACGTACTCAAGGATGGAAGTATGGTGGAGGTCATTTGGTTCATAAAAAAGTGAGAGAAAATGAAATAATACCTCTGGGGAAGTAAGCTGTAGAATACCTGGCCAGATGGAAGTTTATGATAATTCATGCCTACTATCAATTACAAACCTGGGCCAGAGGCAAGATTTAATAGTGGTGGGTAATTTCAACTATTGTTTCATTCCACTGAAAAAAGAGCATCCTAGAAATTCTTTCTTTACCTTTTACAACTTAATCTCTCAGAAACTAAGAGGAATCAGTGAAGGGAACTGTATGCTGATCTCACCCAGAGGAAGACTATACATTCTAAGAATTGTACAGTACTCTAGGTAATTTGCAGCGAAGGGACCATGGTTCTTGACTCTATATTGTCACATATATTAGTGCTTTCTAATACCTCATTATGTAGAGGAAATTCTTCCATGTTCCTTTACATTTTGAACTTTAGTGCTTTTAAGGTGGAACTGGTGATTCTTCTTGATGGGCTATGAAACACTGTTGTTTCCAGATTTCTCCTAGTTTAGAATAAGATTAATGAGAGGTACCTAAAGTGTACCTAGAATGATTGTGTCAAAAGAAAGATAAGTGAAATGGGTATATGCAAGAAAATATTGCTTAACATTGTTTTCCTGACCAGTTTAGTTTCTCATATATAGCATTAATTGACAAAGGGAAAAATAATTTGAAAAACTTCCCCTCAACACATTTAAAATGCTTTGAAAAGCCAGGCAGCTGACAAAATGCTTCCTATGGTAGAACCAATTAGCATATTAAGAAATTAATACTCATACCTATATTCTTCTCTAACTATATGTAGAATATTAGGTAAACATAGCCAGCAATCACTGTCCACTTGAGAGTATAATGTACACTATGCAAAAATCCTTAAAGAGATGAAGAAAACTTTCAAAGATTAATTTCCAGAAAAGTCCTTCTCTGGGCCATGGACTAAGTACATCTAGCCATTTTGCAGTTTTGATTTAAAAAACAAGTAAGGGAACTGAAAGTGATTACAATTAGCTTAGCACAGACACAACAATTTTTCAATTTGTATTAATATCTTTTGGTTTTATATCAACTTAATTTAAAAATACATCCTTCCCCCTTCCCTGTCCCTCAAAGTATGACTACTAATATAATATAAAAATGAAACAGTAGGAACAGTTTAAGAAAATGAACCAACAGATTAACCAAATCTGACAATATTTACAATCATCTATATTTGTAATTCCCTCCCTTTCCCCAACCTCTGCAAAGAAGGGAAGACCATTCAGTCATTCTAGTATTAAATAACCACTATAGCTTTTGTATGTGTGTGTGTCATCATGGGGAAATGAGCACCATAATTCTAGAAGCTATCTATGTGGCTTGTTAAATATTTATATTGAGTAGATACATTTATAGGAGGCATGCATAGAATTAGATATTTACATCTAACTCTAACTTCTAATACTGAGATGTATGGAGTATAATATTGTTCTGTAATGCCATTTGATATTCTAATCAGAGTCAAGTCATGTACTATTTGGAGGTGTTTACATGTAATGAGGTTTGTGCTTTTTGACAATATATCTATGTTTAATTCTAGAATATACTATAATCAATAACACTACTTACACAGTCAGTGGTGGTTAAAATGAAAATATCCAGGTGTTCTGAGAGTAGAAAGTGACTCAAATAAACCTTATTTTGGTGTTTATTCCCCAAATGTTCCTATCTCTAATATATTTCCTATAATAAAGTAGGATATAACATACGCTGTGCATTTTTTGTTGTTGTTATGCTGTCATTTGAGTCTTATCCAACTTTTAATGATCCCATTTGGGGTTTTCTTGTCAAATATATTGGAGTGGTTTGACATTTCCTTCTCCAGATCACTTTGTAGATGAGGAAACTGAGGCAAATGGAATTAAGTGACATACCCAGGGTCACACAGCTAGTAAGCTTCTCAGGTCAGATATGAACTCATGTCTTCCCGTCCTGGAGTTCTGTCCCCTGCAACATCTAGCAAGCATCACTATTCATATCCTCACTATTGTTGAAATGAATTTTTAATTCATTTCTAGTCAGGAAAAATATTCTTAGGCCAAATCAATAGAGCCAGAATTAAAATGTGAACTACACAACAGCCTGGGGTATTTGGACCAAAAAAATACTCTCACATATGGATGATCTTCTGTGTGACACTGTCGTTCTTGATTCTGAACCTCTCTCCTTTCCTGTGTTTGGATGGTCTAGATCAATTTATAATGTGAGCATTTAAACCTATATATGTATCACTTCCATGGCTGTTGAGAACCTGGGGAATAATTGTGATTATACATGAGGTGCTGAGGATTTTTTTAGCCAGTACAATTTGTCTAGGATCTTGGCTAGGTCTTTCGGAAAGCAGAGTTTGGCAGATGCTGCCTCTCTGAATCAGTTCAGTGTTACAAACAGATGTATCAACCCCCTTGGGGTTTAATGACATACCATTAAACTAGGATCCCAGGCAAACTCCAGCACTCCTGAAAGATTCTACCAGACCTTGAACTCATTATTGTGCACAGAAAAATGAAGTTTTTGACAACATAAGGTTGTGGAGGCACATTAGCCTTTCTAACCTAGGGAATGACTTGATTCATTCAAGCAGTGTGCAAATGTGATTTGTGGAGTCCTTCTCTCCAGATAAGCTGCAGCTCAAGCATGATCTTCTGCATGAAGTCATTTCTGATCCCCTTAGCTGTCCTGCCTTCCTTTACAAACTACTTTACATTTAACCACTGTCATATATTTGCATTGAATAGCTTTAAATTGGGGCTATCTGTGTTTACACAGACACTTGTTATGTTCCAATTAGAATGCAAGATCCTTGCAGGTCAACATCCTTTGATTCTTTGTATTTGCACCCCCAGCACCTAGTGCAGTGTTTAAGACACAGTAGGCTCTTAATACTAATTAGTCAATTGGATGTAACAATAACTGACTTTATTTTTTCAGAGGTACTTAACATGAAAATGAAGCTATATAATGATAGAAATTGGGTATTTTTAAAAACGTGATTTACAAATGTTTGACCACTCATTTCTTACCACTGAAGAATTTTTTCAGTCTATTTTTTATTGCCATTCTTTATGCCCCGTATGCTGTGAAGTCACAGTGAATTAAGGTATATGTTGATTTAATTTAGAGGCTCCCATTGAGATTCTCGTATTCTTTGACTCCTTATTCTCTGTGATAGATATTGACAAAAAAGTTTCAATGATCTTTATGCCCTTATTTTTGCTTATGTTCAACATGAACACTATGATCTACAAAGAGCTATACACACACACACACACACAGACACACACACACACACACACACCCCTCATTCTGTGAACTTCTTTGTTTACTTCTCTGAGGAAAAGCTGGAAGCTTTTCTTTGGTTTAAGCTTTAGTGCTTTCTGCTTTCTTCCCTCATCTGTAGTGAGAATGTAAATTTCACACTATCCAACCCCTCTGGTAGTATGTTCACTCAGTCACTGGACTAGTATCTCACTATTAGACATGATCAGGTTAATATTTTGAGACCCCCAAGGAGTATATAGGTAGATTGCTGGGTATTTTAGTTGCATGAGGAAGATCACATATTTATTTTCATGAACCTCCAGCTAGAAGTCTTATTAGCTTGAAGGTGGGTTTTTTTTTACTCAAATAAAATTGCATCCATAACTTATTGAAAGTTTTTTTCTGAATTTCTATAGCAATAATAATAATAATCAGATGGCCAAAATTCTATTGACAAACTGCTTTGCTCACACTAGACTATATCACCTCTAGACCTTATATCACCTATTTCCAATCAATTACTGGGCTCATACTCAAACTCTTTTAGCTTGGCAGGAACTGATAGAACCCATGCTCTACTGGCTTAGTCTTTGAGAAGCCTCAACACCATGGCACAATGAGACATCTTAATAAAGTTTTTAAAGAAAGTTATTTTACTTTTTTATTTTCTTATTTTCAATTAATAATAATTTCTTTTCCTCCCTCACACAAATATCCCCAATTTAAAAGGAAAAAATAAAGAAAACCCCTGTACCAAATTTGCATTATTCAACAAACAACCCTCCCCCAACCAAATCACATAGTCCATTTCTTTAAAGAAAGAAAGAAAAAGATCTCATTCTTCATTTAAGTCTTTTACTTTTTTCTCATGAGGTGAGCAGAATATATCCTGATCAGTTGTTTAGGATAATAGTTGACTACTGCGATGATCATAGTTATTGTTTTTCAAAGTTGTTTTCTCTTTATCATGTTGTTGTATGTTCTGCTCACTTCACTCTGCATCAGTTTATATGTCTTTTTAGATCTTCCCAAAGCCATTTCTTTTGTGATTTCTTCTTGCTTTCGTATGATGAAGTAGGAAATGTCATATATTATGCATTTTCTGTTCTTGTGCAGTAATTTTAATTTTGTTCCTCTTTTCATGACCCTATTTGGGATTTTCTTTGCAAAGAGACTAGAGTGGTTTGCCATTTCCTTCTTCTACCCATTTTACAGATAGGGATACTGAGTTAAATAGCATTAAATGACTTGCCCAGGGTCATGCAGTGAGAGTGAGTGTCTAAATACAGATTTAAACTCAGCTCTCCCTTATCCCAGGCATGCTGAGTTCTACCAGTGTGCAACCTAGTTGCCCTGCAATCTCTTACAGTATGATAATATTCCATTTCACACATACACCATAGCTTGTTCAACCTTTTCCCAATTGTTGATTAGTTTCTTGTTCTTTGCTAGAAATTACAAATATAGGTACGTATAATATTTTTGCATAAATTATGTTTTCCCCCCCCCCCCTTTCTTTTATCTCTTTGGGCCATAGACCTACCAGAGACACTGTTGGATAAAATTGCTCAACACTTTAGTTGTCCATTTTTTTTTATCCTTTGATCTTAAAACATAAACCAGTCCACCTACTTTTCTAGTCATGAAATGCTTAATAATGCCCTTTACTCGACTTCTTAAATGGAAGCCATGATTTTTAATATACTGTAACCAGTTCATACCTACCATGTTTTTACATTATCTCTGATTTACCTGAAATTTGATTCTTTGGGGAATGCTATGTTTATTCCCTGATTTACTGTCAACTGATTTATCAGGAGAATATTAGTGCTAAAAAGATGTGTTAAAAAGATATCAAGGAGCAGCTTGGGATCACTGAAAATACCGTATAATTTCCCAAGTACAGTCTGTTCAACTCTTCTCCTTTTATATTCAATTCAAATGACATTTTATTCAATTGAGCAAAACATAGCCTAAAGCCTCTCCTTTAACAAGGTGATTTCCATTTCATATGTTATTATTCAAAATTCTTTGATGGATGCAGTGGCAGAGATAACTCTCTTCAATGAATTATCAAGAAAAAAGAGAGAGAGGTGTAATATAGGGAGATATTGTAAGCAAATAAATTGATCATTGTGTAGGATTTCTTATTTTTCAATGGAACTTATACATTTTGGGTTTCCACAGAAGCTTCTGTTAACCAGACATTGTATTGATTTGCCTAAACCTAGGATCATATGGGGCCTTCTCAAGTACATCCATTAATGGTCAAAAAATATTTGTCTAGCAATTCACACAGGAAAAATGAGTTGCATGAAAAGTATATTGCTCAACCCTATATACTTTTATTTATTTTTTTGCTTGGACCTGTGATTTCATTGGTGTGCAGGATTCCCATTGTGGAATTCCTTTCGAGCTGTACAGCTCAGATGTAATTTACAATCTTAGAGAGTTACTTTGTGCACAAAGTCTGTAAGTGGCTTAGTAACAGTCAGATCATCATTATAAATCAGAGGCAGGACTTGAACTCACTTTCCCCTAACTCTAAAAACAGTCCTCTATCCAATAAGCCATGATAGTTTTCCTCTATAATGTAAATTGTTTCAATTTTATGTTAATCCAATGAATTTCCAATGGGAATAATTAGAGGTACTTACAGGCAAATTGTAATCTAACAGACAATATTTAAGTCATTATTTAATTTTATTATGCCCAATAAGATCTTAATAAATACTTATTGTTAAAATATAAGTATATATGCATATATACATATACACACATAGTTGAGAAAAGATTGGTTCTTAATGATTTTTTTTACACATGGATTGTGTTGATTATGCATGGTCTCTTTCTGATATTCATAGTTATTTGCATTTTTTTGGCATCTGGAAGGCACCTTTCACAGTTAGAAGAGATCCTATTAAGAACTGGTGTGGTATTGTAAATAGAGCAGTGTACTTAGAGCCAGAGAAATGTAGGTTCAGACTTCCACTGTAAAGACTTGCTATTTGTATGACCCTAGATAAGTCATTTAACCTATTAGTCTTTGTTTTTTCTTCTGTAAAATGAGAGAATTGCTTGCTTAAGAATTGATTTCAGTTCAAAATCTATGATCCTGTATTTTTTAATACCTCAAAATACATCTAATCTAGATTTGAGAAAAGATAATCATATGGCAGTATTAACAGAAAAGTGCTAATCCTTGAAATATTCTTGATTATGATTTCCTTATTAAGGTAGGTTTTAGACAATTTACTACACAAAGTCTTTACATTTACTAGGTCTTCCAAATGTTCTTCTGCTTTAACAGATTGTCCTCAGGAATAAACCATCACTGATCTTTTTTTTTTTTTTTTAAGAAAGCAATTTGTAGGAAGTATACCCATGATGAGCTGGATTGTAGGATGAGAAGGAACTGAATGACTTCTCAAAAATGTTGAAAAACTGTCATTTATGTTCAGATCATTATCTAGTGTTAAGAATACACATGTGGAGTTAGGTTATACCATAAACAAAGCATTCAACTCACTTCAACAGTTCTATATTAATATATATATAGTACTATAAAACTATTATATATATATATATATGATATTAAGCATATATTGAGTTCAGGACACTGTGCTTGATAATGAAGATGCAAGCAGGAAAACAAAATGAGGGTCCAAAAAGTGGTATAGGGAACATCACACATTCACAGATAAGTGGAAATATAGTAACTGGAGGATTTGGAAATAATGTTAACTGTTCAGGAGATTATAATCAGGGACAGATTCATACAGGAGATCACATTTGACCTTGAAAAAGAACAATTCTGAGAGGGGAGGAGAGAAAAGAGGATATTTTAGGGACATTGAAAAGAGTATTGGATGTGTTTGTAGGGACATATCTGTGGGGAAAATGGGAAGTTGGTAGCCCTAATAGGTCTCAACACATTCTTATTTCCTGGGTTTGTATCATATTTTTGCTACTATGTGATCCTAGGCAAGTCACTCCCATGGTCTCAGATTCCTGTTTTGTAAAATAAAAGTATTAGCCTAGATGGTTTCTACAATCCCTTCTAATTCCAAGTCATTTTATCTATAATTAAAATGGAATAGAGAAGTGTCAGAGAGGTAGGGTGAATTAATTATGCTGTTGAAGGCATGCTTTGTCAACTTCACAATATTTCTGAGGGTCAAATGAATGAATGAATGAATGAATAAGTATGTATTATGCTCCTATTCTGTCCCAGACACAGTAGCCTAGTCAGACAGATGTTGTCATTGATGTTTGTTCTTTATTCTCAAAGAGGACCAATGATATGAGGAAGATGTTACGACTTGCAAGTAAATTGGATTTCAGCTAGGTGGGGCTGTGCAAAGTCAACAACCTGACTCTCTCCTCCAGAATGATCTGTGTCCAATGACAAGATACAGATCAGGACTACTGGAGATGGCCCCAGAAGCAGTGGGACACCTTGGCTTTTTTAAACTAGAGTCTTTCCCAGGTCTCGGTTTGTCTGAGGCAACACACATTTTGGTGATTAAAGCTAGGTAAAAAATGAAGCAGAGAATGATCTCTTACTTAGTAAAAGAAAAAAAATCAATCAGGGAGGGGAAAACCCTCAGGGTTTATGGGGGAAAAAAATCCAGAAACTCTTGCTATTTACACTCACTCTGAGCCATAAGAACCCAAACAATAGCCAGACTGCTAGGTGGCTAAGTGAATATAGTCATGTGAAAACATTCTCTAAATCACTAATAATTAGAGAAATACAAATTGAAATAACTTTGAGGGACCACTCCACATTCATCAGATTGGCTAAGAAAACAGGAAAAAAAGATAAATACTGGAAGGGATGTGGGAAAATAGGTACACTGTTGGTATAGGTATAGTGTTGGTATAGCTATACTGTTGGTATAGCTATAAACTAGTTCAACTATTTTAGAGAATAATGTAGGACTAGGCTATAAAAATGTAAATACTCTTTGACCAACAATATTGCTATTTGGTCCATGCCCCAAAAAGAAGAAGGAAAATGATATCTTTCTATCTATACACACAGACACATATGTGTGTATGCATATATATGTATGTATGAACATAAATATGTGTGGATTTATATATATGGTCCTTTTGTGGTGGTAAAGAATTTGAAATTGAAGTGATGTCCACCAACTGGGAAATAATAGAACTAGTTATAGTATGTGAATGTGATGGAAAATGAGTACCACCAGGAGAACAATCTACACAGTAACAACAAATTATAAAGAAATTCAGCCTTTAAAGATGTAGTTATTTATCAGTATGATGATCCAGTACAACTCCAAAGGATTCATAATATAAAATGCTATCCACCTAAAAGTAGCTATTTAACTCAGAGGGCAGATGAAAGCAAATTTTTTCTCCCTCCCTCCCTCCCTCCCCTCCCTCTCTTCCTTCCTTCCTTCCTTCCTTCCTTCCTTCCTTCCTTCCTTCCTTCCTTCCTTCCTTCCTTCCTTCCTTC
>JAQQSW010012459.1:0-12521 GCA_028646575.1 Pseudocheirus occidentalis
ACGATCTGTCCACTATGAAGATGTCCTGTATAATCACACATCCATAGCCTGTATTGAACTGAGTGTCCTTCTAGTAGGGGTGGGTGACAAGGAAGGAATAGACAGAATCTAGAATTTAAAGTTCTGCAATACCTGCAACTAGGAAATTAAGATATACAGGGGCTGGGATAGGGAGACCCCTCCTGCCCTACCAGAAAATAGGAGAGCAGAGCAGGGGAGGGGCTTTACAGTGGGATTGCTGTTATGGGGTTGGGGTAGGAGCAAGATGGGGAGAAAATGTGTAATTCAAAAAATGTAATGAAAATGAATAATGTAAACAAGAAAACAAATAAAAACTAAATTAAAAAAAACACCAACAAAAAAATAAAAAATAAAAAAATAAATGTAATTGGGGAAAATACTATTAAGCAAAAAAAAATAAAGTTTTCAGTTCCAAATTTTTCTCTCCCTCCTTCTTCTCCACTCTCTCTGAGAGAGTAAGCAGGTAGAGTTTATACATGTCCAATCATGTAAAACACTTCCATATTAGTCATTTTCTACAAGAAAACTTGAAGAAAAGAATGAAAGAAAAAAGTGAAAAATGGCATGCTTCAGTCTGTACTCAGAAAATATCCATCCCTTCTCTGGAGAGGGATAGTATAATTCATCATTATTTTTTTGGAACTGTCTTGGATCATTGTCTTGCTGAGAATAGCAAAGTCATTCACAGTTCTTCATTGTATAATATTGCTGCTGCTATCTACAGAATTCTCCTGGTTCTGCTGACTTCACTTTGCATCAGTACATGTAAGTCCAGGTTTTTATTAAATCATCCTGCTCATTATTTCTCATAGCACAATATTCTATCACAATAATATACCACAGCTTGTTTAGCGATTCCCCAATTGATGGGCATCCCTTCAATTTCCAATTCTTAGCCACCACAAAAAGAACTGCCATAAATATTTTTGTACAAATAGGCCCTTTTCCCTTTTTTTGATGTCTTTCACACCCATCTTATTTTTTAATACTTTGCTGCCACAGAGAAAACTGCTTTGATTATTTCTGGTATTTTTGGACCTTTGTTTCTCTCTCTGACTTCCTCAGGAAATGTGCCCAGAATATATTAATGGGTATGTGCAAATATCATAGAAGGCTTAAACAGTTTTCTAGAATAATTTTAAATTGATCCAGTAAATCTTAAGCAAGGATTTAAAATAAAGTACTTACAATGTGTCTGGCGCTGGGAGTATGAAGAAAAGCAAAACTATAGCTTTGCCTTCAAGGAGTTCATATTCTATTTGAAGAGATAACGTATTTTTAAAAAGATTCATGTACATTTAGGATACATACATTGGAAATCAAAGGCAATCCTAGGAGGAAAGTGCTAGTTGTATGAATGAGGGAGTTGAGAGGTAAATGAAAAAGGCCTTTTAACATTCCACTAAAAATGTATGAGTGTAATGATATCCTTAGTACAAATGGGTAGAATACTAGACCTGAAGTCAGGAAGACAAGAGTTCAAATCCTATTTTAGATATTTATTAGCTGTGTTTCTGTTCTGGCCAGAAACCCTGAAAGTGTTTCCCTTCCACTGTGATTTTTCCTTTTTTTGATGAGGTAAAAGAGGTCCTTTTTTGCCTCATTTCTTACCTAGCTTTGATCTTTGAATGGGTGTTGCCTCAGACAAGCAAACATATAGAACATATTTTCAGACCTGGAAAAAGCTTAAAAAGGCCAAGGTCTCCCCACTGAGTCTGGGGCCATCTCCAGTTGTCCTGACCTATGTCTTGCCATTGGACCCAGACTGCTCAGTAGGAGAGAGTAGATCTGGTGACTTTGCACAGTCCTATCTCACTTAAATCCAATTCTCTTGGAAGTCAAGACATCACCTTCCTGAGGTCACTGGTCTTCTTTGAGAACAAAGGACAGATAACAACATCTGTGACCATAGACAGGCTAGGTAACTAGTCAGCCTCAGCTTCCCATCTATAAAATGGGGATAATAATAGCAGCTATTTCCTAGGGTTGTTGTGAGGCTCAAATGAGATAATATTGGCCAAGGGTTTTGAAAACCTTAAAGTATTATGTAAATGCTATTTTCTACACATAACCGTTCTAACACTGTTCTTATTTTTTGTCATTTTAGCCAATTTTCATTGTATGAAGTGAAATGTCAGCTCAGCCTACCTTTGTAGAATTATTTTACGTTATTCTCTTTCACACAATTTGCATGCCAGCCAAAGTGACTGTCTTCTTTCCTGAACTCAGTGATTTATCTCAAGTTTCTATGCCTATGTAGCCTGCCCTTACAGTGGAAATCTCTCTCTTCATTTCTGTCACTTACAATAACTAGTTAACTTGAAGAATCATTTCCTACATTATATTAATGCTTTCTCTCTTCACAAATAATTATGTATGCACTTACCTGTTTAATTCTCCAAGTAGAAAATAAACTACTTGAGGGCAGGAACTATTTTTTAAACTTTATCTTTGTAACAAGTGTCATAATAATGAATCAATCAACAAGCATTTACTAAGAATAATTAAGCACTTAATATGTTCCAGCCCCCATGAATATGTGTGTATATTGAAAGATTATTCATTAAAGTCCAGTCAGATTGGGGCATGTAATTGTTTCTGACTTCCTGAAATCTGTACCAGTGGAACTTGAACCCTTGCAGGTGCTACCCAGCTAGAAAGACTTATAACTATTGGCCTGGCAATCAACTATATGTCTGGTATCCAAGGACCAGCCTACCAAAATTTTGAGAGGCTATTGGCTAGGTGGGCTGTAGGATAATAAAGTTTTGTTCACAGAGACTCCCAAGCCAAGGAGTTGTGACCTGTATCTGTCAAGGGAATGCTTTCACACATCTCTGGAGTTTTTTTAAAATAAGAAGCATTCATGTTGTATGTAGAGTAGCAAAAGAATAACTGGTTTTTATGGAGCACTTCCAAGTTTGCACAGCCTATTAATACATTTTCCCCACTTGGGCCTTATGACAATCAGAGGAGGCAGGTTTAGAAGCATTGTCATGCCCATTCTGCAGATGAGAAAATTAAGAGATTTCACACCATCTGCACAGTCTCATAGCTTAAAAATGTCAAAGGCATGTTTTGAACCAAAGTCTTTTCTGAGTTCTGGATTGTCACTCTTTTAATTACATTTACCTGCCTCTTTGTAAGAAAGTAGGTATTCATGTACATATATATGCACATACATAACATGTGTGTATACATGTGTGTCCATTTGATATATCACATTTATATAGCATTTTATAGAGTACACAATACTTTGCATACATTATTTCAGTTCATTCCAACAAGATCCTAATGAGTTAGGTATTATTATTTTGATTTTATAGATGAGGAAACTGAGGCTCAACAAGGTTAAGTGATTCACCTAGAGTCACAAGGCTAGTTAGTAGGATATGAATCCATCTCTTCTGGTCTATAGGTCCACAGGTTAACCTTCTGATGCAGTGCAGAGGGCACTGGGCCCAGAATACAGAAGAACTGGAGTTCAAATCTAACTGCAGAAACTTAACTAGCTGAATGATCTTAGGGAAATCATTCAATCTCTGCCTCAGTTTCTTCGATTGAAAAAGGAGGATAATAATACTTCTTACCTCCCAGGGTTGTTGAGAGCAGAAAATGAGATAATATTTATAAACTGCTTAGCACAATGTCTGACACATAATAGGTATTTAAAAATACTAATTTCTTTACTTCCTCCCTCTTATTCTTTCCTTCGTTTGTTCCTCTTTCTCTCCTTCCTTCCTTCCTTCCTTCCTTCCTTCCCTCCTTCCTTCCTTCCCTCCTTCCTTCCTTCCCCTTCCTTCCCCCTCACTATTGCATATGTATAGGTAGATGGGTATATATAGATATACATACATACACACATACATGTATATGCATATATATACACATGCATACATATATTCACCTGTATGCAGAGATCAGAGTCAATTACCAAGTTGGTTAGAGAAAATTTGCAATAGTGATTAGCGCTTCTAATTTCTATTGACGCTACAGAATAGCTCCTTTATAAAGACATAACTGCTGATGTGGCATCACTGGCTATTGCTGTCCTACCTCCTCATTCTGCCAAAATGTCTACAGTCCTGGAGTACAAAAGAAGAATGACCCAGATCCTTGTTTAATTTTGTTTGTTCTGATTTGTTCATGGATGAGTGGGGGTGAGGGTTGTGGCCTCAGAAATAGACAAGTAGAGAAACGGGGAGACTTCTACTAACACAGAGTGCCAACTTAACTATAATTTCAAGCAACATCTATCTGAGAGCTTATTATGTGCCAGTCAAAAATGAAAGACATTGGTCTTCCCTCAAGGAAATCATATTATAGTGGCGGAGAGAGTGTATCCATAGATAAATACAAAAAATTTTGTGCAAAAAATACTAAGTAATTAGGGAGGCTACCAGCTGCTGGGGAATCAGAAAAGGTCTCACCTTTTTTTAATATTATGTTAAAGAAATGCTTATTTTATTCCATAAATTAAAAATAAATAAAACACAAAAAGGCTTTGTTTTCAAAGAATTATTTGAGCTGAATTTTAAAGAAAACTAGGAATTCTAAGAGGTGAGAAAGAAGTGTGTTCCAGGCACAGGGACAACTGATGCAAGGACAGAGAGACAGTAGTAGGAATCTATATGTCAGAGATGGTAAGAAGGCTAGTTTGACTATAATGCAGGGTGTGAAGGTGGAATAATATATTATAAGCCCAGAAAGCCAAGTTGGAATTACATTGTGGGCTTGAGATGCCATACAGAGGAATTTGTATCTGATCCCCAAGGAAGCAGGAAGCCACTGAAGTGTACTGAGTATGGGGGAATGAGACTGTCAGAACTAGGCTTCAAAAGTAGGACTTTGGTGACAGTGTGGAGGATAAATTACAGATGGCAGAGATTTGAGGTAAGGAGGCCAATCAGGAAGCTATCACAATAAACCAAGCAAGGTATGATGAGCACATGAAATTAGGTCATGGTTGTGTCAACAAAAAAAAATGGTGGATTCAATGGTCATCTCTTGGTAGATGACTCCCGTATCTAATTACCCAGCCTTAGTCTCTTCTGAGCTCTAGTCAGTCCTACATCACCAACTGCCCATTGGGAATTTCCAACTCAACATCCCATAGGTATTTTCTACTCAATAGATCCAAAATAGAACTTATTTTTCTTTCCCAAATTACCAGTCTTCTGAAATTCCCTTCTTCTGCCAAGAACATCATCCTTCCAGTTGCCCAGCTTTGTGACTTCAGTGTCTTCCTTGAATGTTCACTCATTTCTTTCTTGGCTGGACTGTTGCAAGAATCTCCTTACTGGGCTTCTAACTCAAATTTCTCCCAAATTCAAATCTATCTTCTCATCAACTACCACATTCCTAAAACATAGGTCTGAACATGATTTCACCGTACATATTAAAATCTTCCCTATTACCTCTAGAACCAAATAAAAGCAGCTCCATTTAGCCTTTTAAATCTAAGAACCAATCCTGCTTTTACAGTCTTTTATACATTACTCTCTATTTGTACTTTTACGATCAGCCATATTGACTTTCATACTTTACACACATGCACTGACATTTCACCTACCCTTTCTGTGTCTTTGTACTAACCACTGGAAAACCTTATTACCTTCAAGACTCAGCTCATGAAGCCCATCCTGGTCATTTCAGCTGCTAGTGACTGCCCTCTCCAAACAACCAAATGCCCTTATATTCGCTTTGTATGTACTTATCATGGACCATCTCATTCGATCCTAACAACAACTCTTGGAGGTAGAAACCATTCTCCACCCCCACCGCCACCCCCATCCCCACTTAGTAGTATTTTTTCCCTATTACATGTAAAGATAGTTGTCAGCCTTCACTTTTATAAGATTTTCATCCAATTTTTTCTTCCTCCCTCCCCTGCCCACTCCCAAAGACAGCAAGCAATCTGATATAGGCTATACATATACAATCATATTAAACACATTTCCGCATTAGTCATATTGTGAAAGAAGAATCAGAGCAAAAGGAAAAAACACAAGAAAGAAAAAAAAATTAAGGCTGGGTAATTTTGTTGGGTTAAGAAAAAGAGAAAATAGTATGCTTCAATATATATTCAGACCCCATAGTTCTTTCTCTGGATGTCAATAGCATTTTCTATCATGAGTCTATTGGAATTGTCTTGCATCATTACGTTGCTGAGAAGAGCCAAGCCTATCAAAACTGGTCATCACACAATATGGCACAATGTTCTCCCAGTTCTGCTCATTTCATTCAGCATCAGTTCATATAAGTCTTTCCAGGTTTTTTCTGAAGTTCACCTCCTAATAATTTCTTATAGCACAATAGTATTGTTACATTCATATAACACAACTTGGTCAGTCGTTCCCAACTGATAAGCATCCCTTCAGTTTCCAATTCTTTATCACCACAAAAAGAGCTCTATAAAGTTTTTTATACACATGGATCCTTTTCCATATTTTTGTGATCTCTTTGAGATACAGACCTAGTAGTGGTGGTAGGAACTGTTCTTATCCCCATATTGTTGTTGAAGAAACTGATGCAAATAGAGAACTGGCATGACTTGCCTAAGGACACATAGCTAATAAGAATCTGAGGTTAGATTTGAACTCAGGTTTTCCTGACTGCTCCCACCTTCAGTATCCCTTGGGTCAATTAGTACAGATTGCCTCCATTTGGCAGCAGTTCATTAGTATGAACCAATCCAGGCATTAGGGAGTCTGAATTTTTACCCCTATACCTACACCAGAAGGCAGCAGGGCAGGGAGAGGAATTTCTATGACATTTAGCAGCCACACTACTGTCTTGGCAGGATATACCATATTCATCAGTTTGAGAGTTTATCAGTTTAGTAGTTAACCAGTTTAATTGAATCCAAGCAGGGAGTTTGCATGTGAATTCTCCAATCAGGTATAGACACAGAGAGGTAGGGACTTGAGGAAGGAAATATTTTCATAGTGTTTGATATCTGGCAAGTGAGAAAAGAATAGATTGACTTTAAGGAAGAACTAGAAAATTTGGGAGTACTCTTGAGCAACCAATACAACAGAGACTGTGCCCTTGGGAAAGCAGTTTGAGGACTACATGAAAAGAAAAGATGAAAACACTTTAGTCCAAGAGGTGTGTTCCCTACATGTGTGTTTTATTACCACTTAAGTTTGTGCCCACTCTTCCTATGGATGTTATGTGTATTATGGAAGAACATCCTCTATATCTACAGGGGAAATACTTTACAGTTGCTACTTTATTATGCATTTTAGTAAATTACTTCTTTGAACTAATTTGCAAATATTGCATGACAGCTGAGGAAACTCACCAGTGGGAGTCCATCAATTACATTTTGAATTGATATCCATAAGGTATCCTAAAACTTGAGGGATTAGATGACCTTTGGGGGATTCAACAAAATATATTATGAATTTTGAGTTGAAGAAGTATCTTGGGAAGAGTGATATAGATACAGATACAGATATAGATATAGGTGTAGGTATAGATACAGATATAGGTATAGAATAGAAATAGATATAGACATAGATATGGACATAGATTCTGCCTTTAGAATATAAGCTCCTTGAGGGCAGAGATTGTTTCAGTTTTGTATTCATATCCATAGTATTGAGTGCTATGCCTTGCACATAGGAGATGTTGAATAAACATGTATTGATTGCTGAATGTATTAGAAATGTTGTGAAAGTAGATTTAATGAGACTTTTTAATTGATTAGATCTGAGGGTGGGGAGAGTTTCAGAGGATAATGAGAGGTCCAGTGATTTGCCCAAGGTCACACAGTTCTCACACTATAGAGGCAGACAGTGAACTCAGGCTCATAAACCTATGGTTGACCCCCTTCTCCACTAGGCAATGCTATCCAAGACAAAATCTGCATCATATTATTTGGAGACATTTCATTGTTACCCCATCAGAGGACTAAGCAGAATAACAGCAGACAAATTAACTGGAACAGCCATCCCTTTATCATTTATTGGCCATTCAAGTTTGATATGATCAGAGACCAAAGCATCTTTTTTTTTTTTGCATATTGGGAGTTGGGGCAAGGATATACTGTGGTCATAACAACCAAGACCAGACCTGACTTTCTGGGTCTCCTTTCTTCTGACAAGTTTGAAGCTACTATGTTTTCTTCTCTTGTCTCCCTTCATCAATGCACCATGTCTTGCTGCTTAGATGGTACATCCTGATTGGCTCCTTTGGAATTCCCCAAAGTACTGGGTGGCCAAATACTGCATTGAGAAAGCTACTTCAGTCACAGACAAAGGACAGAGATGATGTTGAAACCCACAAGCAGCCTGCTTGCTGCATTCCTAATATTAATGGCTGCTGGATGTCAGAGACCTGCATGATAAAACACTGAAAACTGAGACTCCTTAATTCCTGGGGCCCCGCCTCCCCATGGAAGCCCCCCAGTGTGGCTATGTTTGTACACCCACACATATAAGTTATAAGCAGGTTCCCTTTTCATTAAGCAGGCGGCATTTTTCATGCTGGGGCAGCACCTATCTATCTTCTTTCTGGCAAAGCTGTCTGCTTTTCAGTCAGCCTCTGACTCAAGATCAATGAGAGAAAGCTTTTTGAAGGTGCTCTCAGGTCCTGCGGCAAAGGAGATGATCAGAAAGCTGCCATAAGCTTCAGAGCCACTTGACAAATTAGGGACTATTTTGGTGCTCTATAAACTGCTGTCACATCACTTACAAACACTAATTAGAGCTCCAGGACTTTGTGAGGGAGAGCGGCCAGTGCATTAAATACCACTTTTGCTTATTGCAATTAGTGTATACATTGACTTACACTTCATACCACAAGTCTATCATAGATGGAAATGCATCAGGAATGATTTAAAAATTTATAAGGTAAATTTGGCTGGGTTTCCAAATAGCTTTTTTCCTGATGACCTTTGACCTTTTTTTTTTTTAAATGTGTGTACACAAATGTTTCCAGTTCCTTTTCCTTTTGCCTGGACTGAATGCAGCACATGATGATGACCGCTCACCAATGTATGTTTATTAACTTTTCATCCTAAGGATGAAGTGTCCATGATATAATGTCTGTGGTTTCTGTCGAGCAATTAGCCATTCC
Organism: Pseudocheirus occidentalis; assembly: GCA_028646575.1. Taxonomy (NCBI): domain Eukaryota; kingdom Metazoa; phylum Chordata; class Mammalia; order Diprotodontia; family Pseudocheiridae; genus Pseudocheirus; species Pseudocheirus occidentalis. Next base: position 9,106 of record JAQQSW010012459.1, read on the forward strand.
AGCACCATACAATCCAATGCTGACAATATTTTATGCTTTCTCAGAACATTTTCAGTGATGGACCTTATTGATGAAGAGGCATTAAAAAATCCATTCTGTTGATTTTTGAAAAACTACTTGAAAGTTGTTTTTTTTTTAATGGCATTGCCATTCAAGAGGAGAGAAAGAAGTGAGAGGGCTGGCAGGACCAGAGAGAAAGGGAGGTAACCTTTTTTTTCCAATCAAGTAAAATGAAAAAGGAAGATTTGTTTTTAAACACAAGAATAATAAAGGATAATCAATATTTGCAGATACAGAAAGGCTCTTCTTAATTTCCCCCAATATTCGTGTACATATGTGCGTTCATATTCATATAGTGCCCATCAGAGTAGTAATGAACAAGTTTTCCATTTGTAATAAATCACAGAAAATGTGCTTCTGAAAAAGTGGCACCATTTAATGAAAAAGAGGTGATGGAGCAATGTGGATAGGAAGAATGGGCAATAGATGTGTACTAGGCCAGGAAATATCTCACCTGGGATCAATCATTCAATCAGCAAACATTTATTAAGTGTGTACTATGTTCTAGGCACTGTCCTAGGTGCTGGGTATAAAAAGAAAGAAATGAAACAGTCCCTGTTCTCAACAAACTTACATATTTTGGGAAAGACAGCATGCAGAAAAGGGTATATAAAATAGGTAAAAAGCAAATAAATACAAAGTGATGGAGATGGGGGAGGGTACTAGTATATGGGAAGGTCAGGAAAAGCTTCATATATAGGTTAACACTTGAGTTGAGTCTCAAAGGAGACAGTGACTTCTAGCTATGAGGGACAGGCATTGCAAAGGTAGCGAGATTGAAAGGGATATGGCCTCCGGATACACCACCTCTTAGTTTTTCATATTAACTAGTTATTTTTGCTAACTAGGTGCTAATTCAGTTTTTTCCATGCTGCTGAAGGGCTATAAATGCTTTGGAGCCCTCTAAATAATGCCATCCTGGAGAAAAGCCCATATTGCCCAGTCCTAGTTATAACTCTGGATCCTATAAATGGAGGAGGGGGTTGCTTTGTGAAGATATAATTTTATGAGAAAATACCACCATTCAAATGAGAAATGATTCTAAGTTGGCATACATTGTGCTATTTTAAAAATATTATTTTTCCCTTGAACGAATAAATAGCACTTAAATATAAAACAATGACTGTGTACATAGACAGAGGGATAGAATTCCCTCAAATAACCAGACATTTTGAAACTCTTTAGTTGGCTATTTTGACTTAATTCAACCAATGCTTTTCCAAACAGTCTGAGGCTCTGATCACCTCTTACCTGGGTTATGGCAAGAGCTTCCAAATTTATCTTTCTGCTGCCAATCTTTTACCTTTCTAATCCATGATCCACACAGGGTTCAAACTGATTTTTATAACATGCATATCTGACCTTGGCACTCTCCTATTCTAAAGTGGTTGCCTATTCCCATTAGGAATACAAACTTCCCAGTCTGAAATTTAAAACCCTTCAAAATATGCCCTGCCCATACATCCATCCATTTCTCTCGGTCTCTCTGTCTCTCTCTCTCTCCCCCATTCCTTCTTTCTGTCTCTCTCTCTCCTTTCCCTCTTTCTTTCCTCTCTCTATCTTCCTTACCTTCTTCCTTCTCTCTCTTTCCTTTCTTTCTCTTCCTCCTTTCCCTTTCTTCTCCCTTCACTCTCCCTCTCTTCCTTCCCTCCTGTCTTTCTCTCTCTCTCCCTCACACTCACATACTCACACACACACACACACACACACACACACACACACTGAACTTATATGTGACTTCCTTCTCAAATTAGCCTGCTCCCAGTTCCCAATACATCATATTCCATTTCCTGACCCTGCTGTACCTTTCATTGCACTGGCTTTCTCCATGTCCTGAATGTATCCTGTCCTCATCCCATCCTCTTAGATTTTCAGCTTTCTTCAAAGCACAACTCTACAATTGCCTCTTACATGAGGATTTTCCTGATGTCCCCAGCTTTTAGTGCTCTTTCCCTTTAGCAATTACTGCTTATGTATTTACTTATCTATATCTATTCAGTGGGGCATTGTCTTAAAGGCAAAGGACTGTTTCATTTTTTTAAATCTTTACATCCTCAGCATCTACAACTTGCCATATATACACAGTAAGCATTTAAGAAAGTTTTATTGAAATGAATTTAAACCAGTATTTGTAAATCCACTTTTAAAAAAAACAGACTTGAAATTTCATGGGCATAAAAAATTCCCAGTGAGAACATCTTATGCCAATACAAGTAAGCAACTGCTTTGAAATGTACAGTCTTAGATATTAGCTTAGGGAAATGAGAAGTTAAATGTCTTGCCTGGCATCACACAAACATTATGTGTCAGAGGAAAGACTTGAACACAACTCATCCTGATCCACTAGACCATGCTGTCTCCCCTTCCTATACCTTCAAAGGAGGCAAACTGAATTGTTCCTTTGCTGATTGGAAACTGAATGTTACCTGATTTAACATTGCTTTTGTGAACGTGGCTAGTTCTGTGCTCTGAATCTTTCTATTCTCCTTACGCTCTGATTGATATAAGGAAAAAAGCATGTACATGCTCAGAAGAGGTCTGAAAGACACCTATGCAAGGATGGTTTTTAAGATAGTAAGCTTCAGTTTGGTCCTATTGCTTACTACCTATTGGCTTAAAGATCAAATAAGATTCCCTGTTTAGCTTGTAATGTCCTTCTCAACCTGGCCCTGACCTACCTATTTAACCTTATTATACATAATTCCCTTTCTTTTACTCTGTGATCCAATCTGGCCTTGCTATTCCTTATACACAGCACCATGCCTTTGAACTGGCATTGTCCAGGCCTGGAATATGATCCCACCTCACCTCTTTCTCTTAGACACCCTAGTTTCCCCTTCCACATGTAGTCTTTTGGGATTCTTCCAGATGATAGCATTCCCACCCCCAAACCCTAATAAAAATTATCTTGTTGCGTCATTACACTTACATATTTGGTTTTCATTTACTCTATACTTATGTTTATTGATACTGGCTCTCTCAAAAGAATATAATATAGCTGAAAGCAGGAATTCTATAGGTTTTTATCGTTGTATCCCCAGAGCCTAGTATAATCCCTGGTGTACAGTAGGTACTTAATAAATCTGCTTGATTGGCTGATTGAGCTGGTCATAAAAGCAGTCAATATAATACAATAACCTTTACCTCCTACTTATTTCAAATAATGCTACCTGGCCATTGTGGCAAATACCTATTATCTCTGCTTTTGGGGAAGCAAGACTGGTAGATTTCTTCAACTCAAAAGTTCTGAGCTGCAATGAGCTAGGCTAATTGGGGGACTACAATAAATTTGGCATCAATACAAGATGTCCCCAGGAGGAGGGGTCTACCAGGTTGCCTAAGGGGGGGGAGGATAA